>MU223593.1:594045-604370 GCA_018584345.1 Thuja plicata
TCTTAGTCAAATGGTGATTGGGAGATAGATCAGAGTACTGTCAACTGATCCTATTGCACAGATTTGAATGTTCAATCTTCATTTTTTCATCTCATGTCATTGCATTTGCATAACAAACAACATTCTTGCATCATCAATGTTGGGAAGTCATAGGATGTGTGAGTTCCTGAAATTGGATAGGATTAGAATCTAAATCTGCCTGAGTTAGTCCTGGATAGGATTAGCTTGGTTTTGCCTCTGTTGTTCTCTGGTTAAGAACATACCTCGCAATAGGAATTAGAGATAAAACATAATTCATTGAATATCATTTATACAGGGAGCTGTACCTCAATTCAGAGGGAAACTAGATATTCTCAGAAACGGTTTCCCAACTGTTGTGTAAAGTTGTTCTTCATTATAAGATTGGGCAAATAAAAAGAGGATAAGAAGAAGGACAATCTGTTTACCAACACAATGGACGATTTGTGGCATATGTCCAACCATCTATCACAACATTACAACCTTCTATAGCCCACTCTTTTCATTAGTGCAATTTCTTCATCTAATCAATTTTTTTCTTTATCAATTAGAGTAGTGCGAAGCTTTTCATACCCTAACGGTTTATACCCTGCTGGTGCGTTATTGATAGCATGGACCATCTTAGTGTAGGAAGGTGAGCGAGCAACATTAACCGCTATTCCATTTGCATAAAAGAATCGTGCAATCGTTACATCAACTACTTCTCGACCTTGCACATCAAACAATCTTCCAATGAGGTTTGAGTTGCCAATGTGTGGTCTCTTGCGAGCATATTTTGCTGCTACGTCTGTAGAAGAGACATCCACCTTTGACTCTCTATTCTGACTTTGGTTTGCAACAACTGCCCTTGTTGTTGAAGCATAGGAGCTCCAATTAGCAACTTTCCCATCAGCCCTTTCTTGATCCCTCATTGTATCATATCATTCCACCTCATTTGTGCAACCCTCAACACCAACCCCACTTTGGTGACAAAAATGAGCCTTCACCCTCATGTAGGTACCCTTCCATGCCAACAGACAAAGCTTACATTTGATCATGACTGTTCCACCTGAACCTTTCAATTCTGAGACGCAATCAACATACTTCCATAGCAGATACAACCCTTTCCTTCCTCTGCTTGACATTCTACATGGAAAAAAAAATATTAGCTTTCAATTTGCAACTTTGCATAATTAATTGACTGTTAGTGTCACAATCAAACTCAATACAGAGCATATTTTATTTTTTTATTCATGGAAATAATTAAAAAATAAAATAGATTGTTACTTTATATTGAAAAAATAACTTTGGACTTGGTAGCATTAAAACATTTAAAATTCAGAACTTATTGCGTTTAAGATTTTGTAGCTAAATAATAAAATATTTAATAAATAAGTTATATAATTTTATAATTTATTTAATTCTTATTTTTCCTATTTTTAATTTCTAAATTTTAATATTTAATAATATAATATTTATTTATATTTATAATTTTTCATTTTATAATGGTATCAATGATACCAAAATACATTATATTAGCCTATTATCATCGGCTAATATTATGAATTTTGGTATCTCTCAATGCCACGTACAGTCAATTTGAAACAGTCTGAGACGCAAACACAAACGCAAAATTAAAAAACGCAGTCCAGATCACATGAAAACCAGGAAAGTTCGAAAAACAAACAAAAAAAGTTAAAATGCATACCAAGATGAGGAAACACAGTCAAAAGTTCTAAGGAAACAATAGCTCGTTTTCAACATGGCAAACACTAAAATTGTTGTTTCTTCACTTCTTGCACCATTTTCAACTTCTTCCGCTATGGCTCTAAACGATAAATCCCTTCTACAAATTTTGCTTTCCCTTTCGTCGCTTACTGTCAGCGGATAATACAGTCCAGTAAGTCAAATATAGGGTTTTTCTTGTTGTTTTCTGCCAGCACATAATATTTCTGTGTTTTTGGTTTCTTTCTAGTTTTTTGTCATTTTTTGTACCCCATTGAGTACTGGGCACAGGATACGCGTACCAGTACCTAAGTCACGTCCCAGGGGTCTGAGTATGTGTACCCATGCAACTATGGTTCTTAGCCTTTTCAAATGGATATCAAATCTGCTTTTCTGAATGGTAATCTGAAGTACGAAGTATATAAAAAGCAGCCAGATGAGTTTGTTAAATCAGAGAATCAGAACCATGTATGCAAGTTAAAAAGGCACTCTATGGTCTTAAACAAGCCCCACATGCTTGGTATGCTAGACTAGACAATTATTTGCAGCAGCAGGGATTCAAAAGATGAATAGCAAACAACAATCTGTATGTTAAAGAAGATAATCATATGCTGATTGTTGTAGTTTATGTTGATGATCTGATTTTTGGTATCAATTGTGAAGAGATGTGTCATATTTTTGCTACTAATACGAAGGAGTTCAAAATGTCCATGCTTGGTGAGTTGTCATTCTCTCTTGGTTTGCAAATTCATCAATCAAATAGAGATATTTTCATTTCTCCAACAAAGGATATTAGAGAGATGTTGAAAAGGTTTAGAATAGAGGATTGCAATCCTATGAGCACTCCAATGCTGACAAGATGCAAGTTAAGTAAAAAAGATGAGTCTCCAGATGCTAATCAAACTCTATATAGGTCTATGATAGGAAATTTATGTTATTCTTGCCTTTTGTGGGCTGAGAGGCAAATTGATTACCACAAGGGATGGAACTTGTCATAGTTGGACGTTCTTGCCACCTGTGGGATAAGTGGTAAGTTGCCATGATGTGAACGTTGCTTGCTCTCAGGCTAAGTTGGTCTGGGCAGTTTACTAGCGCACTTTCAAGTTTCCTACCAAGAATAATTTATGATTGGTCATTAGATGGTTAGCTAGACATAATGCCTATCTTAATCTCCTTATTCACAAACTGATATATTTGTTCATATTTCTCAAAATTGTTAATGGTTAACAAAGTTCACTTTTGTGTGTTATTGTTGGCATTTTTGCTTATGTATAAAAATAGGTAAATTCCAATTTGGGGACATTACAATAGCCAAGTATTTGGATCAGTTTACAATCATATCAAGACTCCCACATACATTACCTCTCTCAAAGGAGTCACAAGCAAATGTTTCATTCCATCCCATGGCCTAAGACAAGGTGACCTGCCCCAATATATTTACCCTAATGGAAAAAACTTTGCTAAGACTGCTAGAAGCAGCAAAAAATGAAAGTAAAATCCATGTGCTCCCAATGGTAGAGGAGAATTTAGATTATCGTGTTTTAAAATTGACAATGATAATATTTCCTTCTCAACTTTGATCCTACAAAAAATTTAGATAGCTGGATTTAAAGAAGGGCATTTACATATAATCTATCTCCAATGAATAGAAAAGAAAGAATTCACAAAGTTACAAGCAGCATGTTTATGGAATGCCTCAGTCATAGTCCAGAGATTCAAGAAGAAGCATAAACATATATAGAGCAAAGAAAAGCAGAAAAATATAGAGTCAAGAAAATACTAGGAAAAGAAAAAGAGACATCCAACATGCTAGGACATTTAAGGAGTGCTTCTGCTTCACTCGGTTCTATGTTCATTTTCTATATAGGAAGTTACAGGAAGAGAGGGAGGGGGGTTGCAGAAAGCATATAATCATATTCTAAAATAATGCCATCCAACCACAGGATCTCCCATTTATTACACTATAATAACTTCACGCCAGAGTTATATCCAATCTATTCCTCCTCAAAAGATTGAACTGTCGATTATCTTGTGCACTTAACCCACATAGGGCCTTATTCATTGCAACAATCTTTAAATGTCATACATTGGTATCATGACATGATAATCAAAAATTCTCTTCCAAGAAATACAAAACCTCTTGTAATGCCATCTTAATCAAGAGTACAGCATTTACTGTACATGATTTCAAAAATGTCCTTACTTGATTGAGAAATCAAACCTGATTGAAGGAATTTTCCAAAGCAGTAACCATAATTGTACCAGTACAGGTCCAGCAAAGTCGAGCCAACTCTATATTTGCACCACTAACATGTACAAAGCCTGCCCCAGATGTTGCCATAAAAAGCGCTCTGAAAAAAAGTTGAATTACAACTTCAGCTCATAAAAATTTAAAAGTCAATAACACATAATATAAATCTTATTAAAGATGGAAAAAGTTTGAATCTAGAAAAGTAAGATGTGATATCAATGTGTTTGCCATCAAGCCTGTCAGTTATTAAACTTGAGATCTGGGAAAAGCAGTGCCACTAATTTGTACATCTACAAATTAAAGATAGAGCAAGAGCAGTAGAAATTTATATAACATGATAAACTCTGAAATGAAGCAAGAAGAGCGTTATGGCCAAATGTTTTAAAATAAGAGCATAAAAGTCTACTACTTAAAATATTAGATATCCATCTATTTGCTCAAACACTATATCTATTTGACTAAATAAAAGATGTTGTCGTGAATGAAACCAAATTAGGCTATAGCAAAAATCTATGTAACTAAATAAAAGCTATTCCCAGTATCAATTAATCATGATATTAGGAAATTTAGACTAGCTTTAATTCAATGGCAAACACTGGATTTGGCTCCTCTAAAGACTCAATAAACAAAGGGCGGCTCAATTTCTAAGCATGGTTCACTAATTCCAGGACAAGTGATTGCAAAGGTAACAAAATGCTCATATTTCTTCTACAAATTCATAGCTCATCTGCTGATCTTCAATAGTAGAACTCGTTATTATAGCAACCAACATATAGCATTTATGAGATTCCATATCTTGTCGAATCTGTGGTGTTGGCTCTAAATGTTGTGAAACCTCAATTTTCTAGAAAAAACTATATCTAAATGCCAAGGATGCCAACTTAAGCTGGATAGCTTGCAACATATGATTGGAGAGGAGCAAAACTTGACCCAGTAATAAGGTTGAGCAACTCTTGATTTAAGCTCTGCTAGGCCAAGAAAGGTGCTCCTTAAGATCTCTAAGACAGGACAACTAAGGAGGAATGAAGAAATAAACTCAATGTCCAAACAGCCATACATGACGCAATATGAACTCTAGGATATGTCATTAAGTTTGTGGCAATGTCGTTGGTCGTGTTTACCGTTCTATTTGATAAAATATATAAATGAATCAATAATAGATATGACAATGCATCCCAAATTCAAGAGTAAAAATATCTTTAGTTGAACATGGAATTATCACAAAAGAAGACAACGGTCTTCCCCTTTGGTTTACATTTCAACTCGATGGTATGAAAATTAAGTGTGATCTCTCACTACTGAATGCCCGACACTGTTGTTAATGTTTTGGCCTTTACGGCAAAGATCAACGCATTGGACAAAGTGGCAATAATAATAATCAATATATTGGATATATTATTGATATATTTAATTATGATAAAATCGGTTGGATAATAACAATAAATATTAAAGGTTATATTTATTATTAAGGATTGATTTTAATAATTAAATATGGAGCAAATAATATAAAAGAATATATTATTATTATGGACCCAAGTCGGCCAATTTGGGAGGGCAAGAGTTTATCTTAATGTTAGGGTCAGTTAGAGTCGCCATTGTTAAAGTGTCAAAGACCCTTGTTAGTTCATTAATTTGAAGCTCTTTAACGCGTTTCCTTGAGAGTCTTTCCTTGCGGCAACCCTTCAAGCGCATATGCCCTTCAAATTTGTCAAGTTCAAATCCGGTCTTCCTTGGACGGATCCTTTCCAAGGCCTGTACTTTACCAGAACCACTTTGAACCTCTTTGAACTCCGATTCAAAGTAGTTCGAAGCAGTTCAATGAATATTTTCTCTTCTAACGACTGTTTTCTGCAGGTGGGCCCTGGCCTATATCACTTGGTGGAGGTGAACCACTTCGAACCTCTTTGAACCCCGGTTCAAAGTAGTTCGAAGAGGTTCAAAGACAGATTACGGGCAGAGTCATCAGTGAAAAGACAATTGATGGGACCCATGACATAAGCTGGCGGCATGTTAATGGTTAAGCTTTTGAGAAGGGCAGTTTTTGATTTGACGGGAGCCACAGAGCGAACTTTGAATAAACTGTTGGGTGGCATTTGATGAGATCGTTAGCATGAACGTAAGATATCATTTGGGGAATGGTTAATAATGACATTAAAGATGGCGGATTTCAAGGACGTCCTATTGCTGAGTCATTACAGCTCGCATCATTGAAATTAATGTCCCCGACTTATACTCATTAAAGTCGACCTTTCTGGGCATTAATTTGAAAATATAAACAGCTCTGTAAGTCTTTCTTTCCTATTATTTTTCTGCGGAGTCTCGGCTGTGGAGAAGAGTTTGTTCAGAGTCCGCGTGAAACAAGTAGCTCCTGAAGCCTTTTCTCATTTCTTGTTGCTGTTTGATATATTAATTCAAGAGGGGGGGGCGTCTGTGTTTTTTATTCCTGAAGAAGGGATGAGGTCCAGTTTACATTTGTTCGGGAATGTTAGAAATATGCAGTGTCAAGCTCCTATTATCTCAGACACAGACCTGTTAGAGATATCAGTAGAAAAAATGGCAGTTGACTACGCAAACCATGCAGCGGAAGACCATAGTCTAGAGTTCCTGTCAAGCGGATTATTAGAAGCCACGGCGTTCCCGCCATCAGTTGTATGCCCAGAATTAGTTCAGCAATGTATTAATAGATATGATGTTAAATCCAAGTGCGTTTTGAACACAGAAGGCCAAACCCTTGTGCCAGTCAATAGGGAGACTATTATGGCTGTTTTCAAAATCCCAGAAGAATCTCTTGTTAGTTTTACACCCACCCAATCTCTAGCTCAGTACAGAGAGAACGAAGATAAAAACCGGAGTCATGTGGCTAGGAAGTGGACTCAAACCAATTACAGACACGGCTCTCGGTTACCTAAAGTGCTCACTAAGGATCATATGAAACCCCTTATTCACGATGTGATAGTGTTGCTCCACCGGATTAAAGGTTCAGAACAAGTTCTTCTCAATGAGGATTGGATGTTTCATTTTATAGAAATAGTCTTGGAAGGGGGTCAACATATCGATTGGGTGGAAATCATTGCTAGTTCCCTGAGGGACCAACTTAAACGGGCTCAGGCCATTAAGAAGGAATTCTTTATGTCCTCCTATTTGATATATTGCCTAGCGTGCACACAGGATCTGTCTGCCATTCAACACATTCCTTGGAATGAAGATCTTTTAATTTATGAGTACTGTCCGTTATTAAGGAAAGATAAAATTCTGGAAAATTACAAGAAGGTTCATGACGTTTTCTTGGGTAATTTATGTCAACAATTGGCAGGAGTCCCAAACCAAAGAGTTTCATTGGAGGCCCGGAAACTGGTTCAAACCTATGGAAGCCTGTATATTCAATTCTCATGTTTCACCTACATCCGGGTCGGAGGCTTTGATGATGAACCCCTCAGACTCCCAAGGTTTGCTTTCGATTGTTTTATTTTGGCAGAAGTTTGCAGACAATTGTTTGTGGTTATTAAAAATGCTCTGCCAGAAGAAAAATGGCCTTCTATGTTCCCAGTTAAAATTGGTAATTTAGCCTGTAACAATATGATGGATGCTTCGGTGATAGGAACCAATTTGTTGAACTTTCACTTGCAATTTTATAAGTTAAGAAGGGGTTTTGACAATAAGGGCTTCGCCAGGCAAGTTCTAAGCCTAAATAATTATCCTTCACCCAGTTCGCACCTGGAAGACCTATGGGAAGATCTCGGTGATGAGGAGGCAATCTGGAGACGAGATCATTCCAGACTTGTAATTTCACAGATCAAAATGTTGCAGTTGAATTTTGATATTAAGGATGTGGAGGAGGATAGTTCCGAAATCACAAGTTCAGGGGCCGACAATGTGGACGCGAGAGTTCCCCTGGACATAGATTGGAACAGGAGAGAAGAAGATGATATAAAGCTGAGGGCCTGAACCATTTTCGAGGTCACAGAAAGCTGGTTACTAGAGAAGAAGAAGGAAGGAGCTAAGAACCCCCCTCTTGAAAAGCATAGCGCAAGACCAGCCTTAATAAATGTGAAACATGCCTCATCTAATGTATCTCCTGTGGCTCCAAATGTAGGTAAAATTACGTCTCCCAAGAAAAAGGTAGTTTCCAGCAGGCACCCAACTGCACCGAGATCGAGACCGAGAACAAGATCAGAGAAGCGTTCTCAGATGGCAGCTTTAGGACTCGACTATCTGGATGTTGAGGTTAATGAAGATGATATTTCATTTTCTCCGGATCAACAAGTAAAAGAACAAGAGATTCCTATCATGAATACAGAGGTACCCCAAGCCGAGAATACTCTTGTAAAAACTCCCGACAATCGGATAGTCATCGGTTCAGTCCCTCCTTGGCTAACTGAATCGGTGAATAAAAGGAAGAGTTACAAACCCATTTCACTTCCTGTGAAGGAGATTGTTAGTAAATATGCTACTCAGATCCCCAAAACAAAAAGAGAGAAAAGTGATGCTAGGCTATCTACCAATCCATCTACTAGAAAGGTGACTGCAGAAATAGCCACTTTCAAGCCTAAAGAGGGAATTTAGGAACCAGAGGCCAAAGACTTCGAAATTACGAAAATGGAACTTGGTGTTCTGAACAGGGATTCTAGGGATCACATATTTAAATTCTCAGCTGATCATATGCTCGGGCAGTCGCAAAAGGATGGAAGGGAGAAATGTAAATTGAAACAGCTAGTTTCTACCATGGCTGAGTTTCTTTCCTCACTCGCTGATGATGGAGTTTTGCCACTGGCCCAGTCTTCCCAAGATTTTGATCCGAATTCAGTTGAAAGCCAAAAGCTGGTGAAACAAATACAACGGGAGAAGGTTCTGATGGAGGTCGTGAACTCTTGGGTAAACAATGTTATCACTGAAGGGAGTGCTTTCATCCACGAATTTATATCTACTTGCTTAGATGGAGAAACATTGCTTGGTGAGGTTCAAACCTTAGTTCCAAGCTGGGAAATGGAGGAAGCGAAATGCGCAGCGATCATCATACAAGTTCAAGAAATAGAAAACTATGGTGTGACTCAGTTCTTAGCTGAGAATCCGATGAAACTGGTAGATCCCTGTATGTTGTTCATCCTGAAGCAGAACTTCAGATGGAAAAACACAATGTTTAAAGCTGCGATCTTTCAAGCAAAAGCAATAGAAAAGGAGGTGCTAGATATGCATGCGGATGCCCTTAAAGACATCAAGATAGTGAATCCCTCGAGCATTTTGCAAATTGACAGAGGTAACAGGGATGCGGATGCCATGGTTAAAGTCTTCGCAAACACCATGAATGCTCTCAAAGAAAATGAAATGCCTATAGTTCAGGATTTCACCAGAATTGCAGACGTGGAGTCTATGTTGCTGTTGAACAGAGGTCAGTTGCCGAAGCAAACGGAGAGAATCAGGGAGTTAAGATGGGAAAAGAATGCGACTCGGGCAAAGCTGACAGGCCTAAAGAACCTGCATTCCCAGCCAGCCCAGGAGTTAACGAACGTGTTCCGATCCTGGAAGCTCGTACAAACCGCCACGTCAGAAGGACCTGAAGGGAGCCAGTAGTTTTCGGGACAGCATTTCCCTTGCTTTACGCTTTAAATGGCGCGTGTTTTGAAACTCTGTTTTAAGTTATGTAACCGGTTGTTTTGGATGTCCAAGAAGCCGGGTTTTTCTGGAGGCTCTCTCGGACATGAAACTATTAATATGGTAACTTTGAACTGAAAAAGGGTTAGAAAATCAGGGTAGAAAATAGATAGTTTTTTTTTGGAAATAGATAGTTAGTATAGGTTTTCTCTAGAATTTCTGAAACAGCTGGTGACTAATTTTTTATTAGACTTTGATCCGATTAATATATGAATATACAGATGCATGGTATGGTTTAGATCTTTGATTCGAAATCTGGAATGTTTTGATTTCTTTGAGAATCGATACATTTGAATCTGCGCATATGTTGTTTATATTCAGTCACTTCCAGTTTCTTTATTGCTTATATTTCTTAAGTTATTTCATAGGTTGTTTGTTTTAGTAGTATTCAGGGATAACTTTAAGAAACCCCCCTCTAGAAAAATATATAAAATCCTGGCGAATCTTTCATTTTAATTTTAAAAAAATTAATTCCTCTTGGCGAATCTCTCAATTTTTTGGGAAAACAAATAATTTGTATTGGCGAATATTTTTTAATCACAAATTTTTTATAGAACATATTGGCGAATCTCAAGAAATAACCAAAATTTCATTAATGACCACGTAAAATAATTATATTTAAAGAAAAAAGAGTTCTTATAGAAAATTATTAGGCTAACTATGAAAATATTTGATGGGTTTAAGGGAACTCTATAGTATCTAG
>MU223593.1:605050-618929 GCA_018584345.1 Thuja plicata
TTAGAAATTCAGAGGGAAGCAATTTCTCATGCTTACCCAACTGTTGATGAATCATTTGTCTTCAAAAACATAGAGTCTTTATCCATTTTCATTTAAAAAGAGGAAGACAAATCTGTTCGCCAACACTTAATAAGCTCATATATTAGAGCGACTTGGAGAAGGTAAGAAGCAACCAAAAACATAATGTTGCCTTCTTCCTTCAGCAAGATCATTGGATGAGCAAAAGTACTTGAGCAGATTTGCATTGCATATTGAGCGATTTATATCAGACTTCTTTAGGCAAACTTGAGAAGTAAATTAGAGGATCAAATTGGAGCCTTAAGTAGCAGATTCAAGAGCAAATAAGAAGCATAAAAGGGGGCAGATCAAGCAGAAATTACATCTGCTATTGCGGTGAATTAAGCAGTCCTAGAAGGGCAAATTGTACAGATTGTAGCAGACATATAAGGGCACATCGAGCAGCCATAGAAGGAAAATTGTGTAGCCCTAGAAGAGCAAATTAGGGCTGACAACATGGGCAAACTAGGGCAGAATTACAGCAGCCCTAGAAGAACGGATTTGATAGCTCATTGAAGACCTTCAAGAACAGATTCATATCAGTCCTCGAAGGCAACATTGAAGGGCAAATTTGAAGAATACAAAGTGCAGATTTGAAGCCAACCAAAGGATAAATTCAGACCTGCAAATCCGGGTATTATCTTTCCTTAATTGTGAATATTTATTATATCTTGTGTCTTACCACTTGAAAGACCTCTATAGATTGTATATTCCTTATTAGAATCTGAAAACATTAACAACTGCATCTATGTCTCCAATGCTAACCACATAGAAGTCATCCTTAACTTTGAAATTCTCCAACTAAAGGCTCATTTGTGTGATCATCCTGGTGCATGTAGTGGTGAATCCATCCGTAGCCATCACCTTAAAACCATTTGCATCCTTTGTCGTGAGACCCCTGCTTGCTACAACTCCCTCATCAATAAAGTTGTGAATCGCACCTATATCAATCAATGCCCTCCAAGTACTCCACAAACTCGAAATGATTCCTTCTTTTGGAAACTTCAGAGTTGGGCAAGTGTCCCCTATCTCTCCTCTTCCTTCTCTAGCTCCTCTAAAGACTTGTTTTCCTCCTTTTCCTCGGAATTAGATTGTGGATCTAATTTATCAACCATTGATTCATCAGCTAAATAGTATTTATTTGATTAGCTTTCCCTTTCACTACACATCTATGGCCAAGGGCCCAAGGCTCTTCACAACTGATGTGTTAAATTTTCTTTCTTGAATCATTTAGGGCTGCATTATCCCATATGGAAGTCATCTTCTTTGGCTGATTGGAATGCTTTATAAAAATGTTTTTTGTCAATTTTCCTTGGGAAGGTGTTTGACTAATTTTTGACATAGGAGCAACCAACTCCATGCTTCTAGCTTTCCTCATGGCTTCCTGCAACATTGGTGGATCAAAACCCTTGATCTATCACCCGATAGGCTCCATTATACCTTCACTAGAAAGGACTATCAATCTCTTTTCTATAATGCTGGAAACCATCACTAATAGCCTCTAAAACTCTGCTCTACAAGTGTCAAGTGAACCATATTGTTTCAGCTAAAACTCTCTAAAATATTAAGTCTTTAGGACGAAAAAAAATAGTACTTGCAAATTCGCAGTAAACCCTAGCTCAGCTTTTGGAGCAGACTGCGAAAAAGATGGAGACAGACTTTGAGTGTGCCCAGAATTTTTTTGTGGCTCTGATACCATGAAACTTTTAAAAACGGAATGAATTGTATTAACAATACACACAAATAAATAGAGCTTACAAATGCTATAAAAAGCATTAACTAAAAAGCAAAATCGTCTAAATAAAGACAATGTCTAAAAATAGAACTAATTAAGGCAAATCAAAAATAGAGCCTAAATGACCATTAACTAAGATTCTAGAATAACTAGATAAAAATAGCAAGAACCTAGGAGACTAAAAATATCCTAATAAATCTGCCCTAAACAACTAATAAAATAAAACTAACCAAGGCAGTCCAAAGATAAGCCCTCATCCACTACCTAGAATTAGAACACCATAAATAACCACAGTCTATCATAGCCGGTGCTAAAAGTAACAATTTGCAAGTTAAGTAACCTCTGAGATGATAATAAATCCTCTTGCTCTAAAACTAGTGAACCCTTCAAACAAAAACTGAAATCTTGACCACAATGGATCCAACCACAAACTGAGCAATAATTCCAAGGGTTTTGATAAGTCGGAAAACATTTCTAAATTATGGAGAAACCCTGAATTTCAACCTGAAATCTGACCAATAGCACAAACCCTCAAAAGAGCTTTGTAAACTTTTAAAATAGAGAGCTTTTGCTAGCTAAGCCCTAATTAGAACACTTGAAACAAAATCAGAAAAACTTTATAGAAAACACCTTCATTCCTCATTGTTTTGACTGTATCAACTGATGACAAATGTTTGAAATCAAGGGTATGAAAACTTTTGCAGAATCTACCACTACACATCATTTAACAGCTGCTATCCATGGATAATTGGAAACCCTGCCTTTGTTGCCTTTAAATCCTTGAAAACTTCTGTGTGCACCTGCTCACCACCACAGCCCGTTAAAGGATATACCAGTACCTGTTTTGGTTGTTCCTATCACTCAAATATTGCTTTATCAGACCTAGGCGCTCATATGGGTTGAAACTGTCACTTAAATCAGTGGATCCACCTGTCGGCATGCTTTTAGATTGACAAAGCCCTTCTCTGATCTGGGCAGAATTTCATAGTGGCACTAAAGGCGCAAATTAGTCACTTCAACCGCCCTTTAAGGCCTTGGCAGAAATTTTGTTGTTCTGTGCCATATGAAAAGCCCACCTCATCACTGTTTTAACCATGCATCATAACTTGGGCAGAAAAATTCATGGCCCAAGCCAGTTTCAAAGTGCAGAGGTGGAATAATTTGATGGCTTAGCCATGGACAATGTGTGCCCAGCTTAAGGGAGGTGACACACTGTTTATTTATTGCCATGTTTTACAGATTTGAAGCTGTACTTTTAATGACTGAAACCATCTTTTAAGACTTTAGCAGAGATTCATAATGGTTTGACCATCCCTAAAGTGTGCCTAGCTTGTTAGAGTGAAAAGTGCAGGACTTATGGTGGAGAACGTCAGTGTTTTCCCCACTTTCATTATCCTAAGGGGGGAAAAATTATGTTTGGACCATTTATAAAGTGTGTCCATGTCATGAAGCAGAGACTTATGTGCTATTGCCATTTTTTATGTAAGTTGGGCAGCATTTTATGACACATTAAACTATGGCAGAGATTAGGCTCGACTTTGCCAACTTTTTCTCTCAACTCTTCGACCAAACTTTCATACATCCATGCCACTCTCATCCTTTCAGTCACAATTGCCAGGAAGAGTTTTGCTTACACTTCGCCGCTTTTCCTCCTGCCAAATGGAATTTCTCATCACTTATGCCACTTTGTAAGTCTAAGCAGATATTTCCAACGGTTAGGCCACTTAAAAAGTGCATCCACACAGACAAACATGTCAATGTTGCCATCTTTCATAGTGCTAGGCGGAAATTATCATGACGTAAGCCAGTTTTTAGAGATTGAGCAGCAATACCATATGTTTGAGCCCGGATGAATATGCGCCCAGCACTTTGAAAAGTCTCTACCACTTTTCTTTAAATCTTTGAGGAAATATTGTATTGTCGTAGCTATTCTATCAATTGCTGCATGGAGATATAATCAGTTAAACCCTGTTTAACGATTTTGGCGGAGATTTTGAGTAGCTCAGCCACATGGAAGTGCACCAGTAGAAATTTGTACACTTAAGCCAAAGCGGCTTTGGCTTACTCACGCCACCACTCCATTGTACCTTTGATATTCTCTCTAATATCATCATTGGCCTCCAATTATCATTACCCTACCCTAATGTTAGTTGAAGCAAACAGGCCACGACAACAGGATCTTACAAACTGACTGTGAAGACCACAAATGACTCAGATTTACACGCAAATGATGGACTATTTAACAACAAGATAGACAAAAACTAGTACGAATGTAGAGCTTCAGATGGGTGCAAATGATCTCAACTGGATTCATCGAATGTTTATACCATGAGGCAAGAAAAACTAGTTCAACCTATCAAAACATATTAGCCACACGATGCTCAAAGGCTTGCTCATGTAGACTAGCAGTCAAGTGCGTATGCTTATAAGGAGAGGACCAGATTTGAATCCCTGCACAACAATAAGAAAAAGAAGCCAGCCCATAAATGACAGAACCTGCTATAGAGCTTGTCCAAAAATAATAAGGCAGCCCATGGAGCCGTCTATGGTGCAACCAGAATGCACCATTCTAGTGTATAGATATAGAAGACTTAAAAAAAAGTGCACTATAATTGGGTGCATTTTAGTTGCCCCGTAGCCAGGGGTGCAGACAATGACTTAAGAGGCATAATAATATTAAGATTTTTGGAGTGTTGAAATATTCATAAATGAGGTTGTGATACATTGAAACTGAGGTAAACTAATAATGTGCTACATAGATTGATCCCGATTTGCAAAGTAAGAGGGAAGCCACGTCCCCATTATAACAATAAGGTTCGGTACCCCAATAACCAGTAGACAATTTCAAACCAACGAAAAAATTTCTCTCAAGTATAAAAAAATTATAATATCGCAATTTCAAAATAAAATATAGCATTATTTCAACCCGAATTTTTTTTTCCAAAATAAAGAAAACCCTAACACCGCAATATCAAAATAAAATGTAGCACAGTTTTAGACTGAGAAATAATAATTTTCAAAACTATTTTAACACAATTTTTTTTCAGAAAAACTTTCAACAAATAATTGTAGACTGTGAAAACATCAGGTTTTTCATTTTGTTAATTTTTTTTTACAAAGAGCAAAGCCCTGACGTTACAATCTGGCATTCAATTTAAGAAATAGATAATGTATTGGGATAAAACTGAATATAAAAACCTTGAGCGGGCTTTGTAAAGCTCCCAATAACAGTGTCCATAAACCGCCTTCAGAAAGAGATATCCGGAGTTGGAGATAGAATTTCTCACAATCACGACCATTGTGAAGTTACCACTGAGATTTCGGAAATTTTACTGAAAATGCCCCCAGGTGCTCTTCAACCTCCGTCGTTCTCAAATGTGACTAATTAGCGACTTGATCCCTAGTGGCTTTGATGTAATGTAATGTGCATTACCCACTTACCTCCAGCAACTCTACAAGCTCTGGAACTCTTACAGAGACAATTCAAGCGCCTTCTCTCACACAGAGTGTAGGCTTTAGCTTCTTTTTTTTCTGTTTTTCCTCGACAATTTTTATCCCCTCTCCAAGGGCACTCACCACCTGCGTAATGTTCGAAATCTACATTACGCTTGCAATGTGGATAACAAAAGGGACTCCCATACATATTATGTTAAAGAGGCGAGCCTTATAAATTCATTTAAACTAGTAATCGCATCTTGGTATGTGGATATGCGGAAGACATATGGAAAAGGTGCATAGATGTGAAATGCAAAATGAATTTAAAGAATAGAGTCCTATTAATATAACAGAGAAATATTTAGTTTTCTTTGGAAAGGAGTAGTAATTTAAATTATTCTTAATAATATAACCATATAGCATTAATAGTACCAATGCGAATAATGTTTAGTGATGTGACAATAACAAAAATCTGAAGTGTTTGTAGTGTTAATAATTACAACAATTTATAAAAGTGGAGTTATTTTTTTGCATTTCGATTGTTAAACAGTTGTCATGTTTTGGAATGAACATTTTTCAATAGATTGGCAGATTGGAGTCATCTATGTAAAGAACAAAAACTTGTAGAAATGCATTCAAGGGGATGATATATGAGGAAAAAAGAATATGTTAGTATGGAGAAATACATGGGTGACAAATTTTAAAAGATATTGATTCTTAATTGGACAAAATAAAGAGAACAAAAGTTGATTAAACAAATGTATTGTTATAAAAATCTAGTTAATTTACAAGATAAACTTGGAGCACTTACAACTAAATCATTTTGTTTCAACAATTTGCATTTGATAAATCAGTCAAGTGTGCCTCATTTTCTTTCTATTGAGCAACATAAGGGCTTTCTTGTATGTGTGCTTATCCTTCAAAAGTGAAGGTGACATGAATGCAAAGGCCTATAAGCTCACAAACTCTTGAAATAGTTGTGAATGTCAACCTTTGCCAGTCGTTGTTGCCAATGTCAACTATTTCTCTCTAAAGTGTAAGCCCTTGTGATCTATGTATTGTTAAGGCCCATGCCATTTTTAGTGATATTTGAAGGCGGTTTCCACAACTCATTGGGATTATGGGGACATTTTTTGGGTTGTTGTGGTCCCAAGATGGGACCTATGTAGTTTCTAAATTGAACAACAACAAATAAGAGAAGTTGTGGTGGTTTGTCACCATCATTTTATAAAATTTCTTTGACCTATTCAAGTGCACCATTTACAAGTCCTATGTCAACCCACAAATTTTTACATAGCATCACTTCTTGGCCAATACATAAGAGCATTTGAGATTGAAGATGTTCTTCGTCTAGATTTGAGCATGGTAATCCCTAAAGTTGTTCTACAATGGATTGGGCAATTGGCTTTGCTAAAGAGAGCAACATGCAATCATTATGGAGTGACACCATCTTATTTGTTGCAAAAAGGTGTATGGATGTTTGGAAAATAGAAAGTTCTTTAGAGGTGAGTGCAAACTTGATCGTGACATTAGAAGTTGCTAATCGACAACTATAGCTTCTGCATTGCGTAAATTTGGGAGAAACATTAATAATTTTACAGATCATAGAAGTAATTGTTCCAAGTCACTGAAACTGCATCTTTCAAAATGTTCTAAGTCCTCATTAGAGTTTAATTATTCTATGTTGTGTATTAATCTCTTTCAAAATTTATGCAGTAGCAGAAAATTGCAGTGGTAGGAAATATGTCATAAAAAAAAAATGAACCACAAAATTTAATGCATGGTAAAAACAATATGATATAATTTTATGTATATTTATTTATTTGTAAGATTTTTGTTTTATGTTTTGGTTATTTTTGTTTTAATTTTTTATTATAATAAAAACTAATTAGAATTAAAATTAAGATTAAAGATTAAAAATAATTTAAAATTTATTTATATTTCTTTAATAATTATATTTAAGAATTAAATGTAAGATTAACTTTTTAATAATATTTAAACTAGTTGTTTGTAAACAAAAACTATACAAAAATGGCTTTGCCCTTCTTCGCATATCTGCGTGGCAGATTTCATGTGAGTCCTCATGGCAGATATTTTGGTGGTCCTCAACGTGCTTTTCTCTTCTGATCTCCGAACCCGGTCATTGAATCCTCCTAGCTCTAGTTTTCTACCTCCTTCAAGACCATTTTTCAGGCGGCAATATATATGTTCTGTTGAAGATTTAGATTCCCAAATCTTCTTCTTTGAGCACACCAAATATACTAAGAAGTATAGATGCAGCTCCCCTCCCCCTCCTCAGAGTGATCAGGATGGCTGGATACAAGTCAAATCAAAGAGCTCACGAAGAAAGCACATCCCTAAATATTTTAGGGATAACCCTGCTCTCAGAACTCATAATTCCTTCGAAACCCTGATAAACCCTAAATAATTTAACCCAAAGGGAGGGGTTAGGGTTCATAATAAGGTTTCTAGAAACCGACAACCTATGGCTCTTAGTTCAAAGTTGAATGTGGATTCTGGAATTTCATAAAACATTGTGCATTTGGATTCTGGTAGAATTGAAATAATACAAGGTCTATGCAAAATTTATGGACTCTTTACAAGATGGAATGGGTTTGGCACCAAGGCCTCAAGGGTTGTTGACTAGTTCAGAAATGAATACCAGGATCGGGTAAGTATTGGTACTCTCTCCGAAGGCTTTCTGTTTATAAGGTGTAGTTCTCAAGACATCAAAAATAAGTTTTTAAATAGTGAAATCCTAGATTTGAAGGTAGGGATTTCACCTTTTTAGACTGGAATCCTAACTTTAAACCTAGTAATTTAGAAAATTATTTATAGATAGAGTTATCATTCTTTCGGACATCCCTATAGAATTAATTAATTCAAAAAAAAATTAAGGCTATAAGTAATCACTTAGGGCAATATGTAGGAATGGTTGAAACAATCTTCCTGAAGTCTAACAATATTTTGATTATCAAAATGAACATTAATATTAAAACCCTAAAACATGTATTTGTACATAGCAAAAAGGAAGTTTTTAAAATTAAACCCAAATTTTATGAAGGAGATCTTAAATGCAGATATACCTAGTAATTTAGAAAATTTAATTGTAGAAAGAGCTATCTTTCTTTCGGAGGTCCCTGTAGAATTAATTAATTCAGAATTTTGTAAGGCTATAGCAATCACTTAGGGTGATATGTAGGAATGGTTGAAACAGTCTTCCCACAATCTAACAATAATTTGACTATCAAAATGAGCATTAATATTAAAACCCTGAAACCTATATTTGTACATAGCAGAAAGGAATTTTTTGAAATTAAACCCAAATTTTATGGAGAAGATCTTAATGCAGCTATGGAAGACTATTTGGGTATCCCTTATAGGGAGGAACAATTAGGGATTCACAATTCTGGAAATGTACTAAGATCTTCATGGGAAATGCTTGAAGATAATATATGTGAATTAGAAGAAGGAGAAATTAGGGAAGACATAGAGAAAATTGTTGTGCTCAAAGGAAAATCCCCTCAAATTAACAAAAACTTAGACAACTTGGATATAAGCAAAGTTGAGTATAAAAATTCTTTAATTAATATCTTAGAACAATCTGAGACTATGGGTAAAATAGTTAGGGCAGAAATGGATAGTATAGAAAAAACAGGGAGCACCAAACTTATTTCGTGAATATGGAAGACCTAGCTCCCATCAGCATTAGATCTCCTAAGGGGAAGGATATGAAAGATGTACTAAATTTTAATAATGGGGTCTCTATGTTCAAAGAACATTTTTTAGGCAATACAGAGAGTGTAATTTTGACTGGAGATGGAAACAAAAACTCAGAATACCTGTCTGATGATCTGAGTGTGGAGAATGAAGATTTAAGGTTTGTTTATAGGCAAATAGAAAGCCCCAATGATTGTACCATCAATACCCTAGGAATTCAGAGTAGAACCCCATTTAATATCCTTGTAGATATA
The DNA here is from genome assembly GCA_018584345.1 of Thuja plicata. NCBI lineage: Eukaryota > Viridiplantae > Streptophyta > Pinopsida > Cupressales > Cupressaceae > Thuja > Thuja plicata. The sequence continues at coordinate 614,252 of MU223593.1, forward strand.
AAGAAGGATAAACATACTAACTGAGTAAGAATAGAGATGTCACTAGAAATAGATAATATAACAGGATGTAGTAGACAAATGTCTAAGGCAATGAGTAAAGAAGTAGAGGCTCTCATAAATCCTAAGGAATTTTTAAAGGCGGGAAATATGAATGGTATAAAAGAAGAGCTCAAATATGTTCTTGTATGGATATAATAGAAACTAACCTTAACATAAAAATATAGACTCTCAATTAGAAATGGAAAGGATTCAAGAAACAAGCAAGACAGTGAGAGTGACAGAGAATTTTGGTATTAATCTTAATGAAATAGAGGAGATAGATGAGATTAGTGATTTTCTAGGTCTAAATCAAGATACAGACAATGTATTGATTTTGAAATTTCTTGAATCAATTGAACAAGAAGAGGTCGAGATTAAACCTGAGATGGACTACAAGAATGAACCCCAATCATAGGAAATTTTAGGATTAAGTAAAACATGTGTTGGGAAAACCTCTCCTAATTGTGCCAAACAATCATACAAACATGGTAGAAAGTCTCTTAAAGAGCTGAGACAGAAAGATGGACAGGCTTCCAGTCAAGTTAAGATCACGTCAATCCTGCATATAGGGAAGGGTAAGTTACTTCCCAATGATCCATGAAGATAATTTCATGGAATGTCAGGGGACTAAATGCCCCTAACAAATAGTGCCTATTTAAAAGGCATCTATCCACACTTGAGGCAAAATTATTTCTAATCAAGGAAACCAAATTAGCAAAGGAAGAAAATAAGATCCTTAGTAAAAAATTAGGAAAATGGGAGGTGAAGGGAGTTGATTCAGATGGAGCTTCTAAGGGACTAGCTACTTTATGAAACCCAAGATTTCTCACCTTGGAAATAATAGTTAGTAACTCTTACTAGATTGGAGGAAAGGTTAAAAACTTAAGAAGTAATTTAAAATTTATTAGCATAAATATATATGGTCTGAATTTTTTACATGAAAAGAGAATTGTTTGGGCTAAAATTGGTTTCTTCCTTAACAATAACCCCAATGAGAATATAATAATAGGGGGAGATCACTTTAATGCCATACTAGATCTAAAGGAGAAAGTGGGAGGATCTAAGAAGCTAACCCAGACTATGGTTGAATTCAAAAATTGGATACAACAACACAATTGTATGGAAATACCCTTTGACAACGGGAGGTTTACATGGTCCAACAAAAGGATAGAGCCATTGTATATAGCAAAAAAATTAGACAGATTCTTCTTTTTAGGCAATTTATCAAATTTCAACCTTAATCTCAAATCGAGTATAATGGCTACATCAGTATCAGACTATTTCCCAATCTGCCTAAGAATAGAAGAAAATACTATACCCAAAAGGAATCCTTTTAAATTTGAAAAAATGTGGCTTAAAGATGAAGCTTGTCTATCTAAGATAGAGGAATGGCGGAATGAAAAAACCTCTAAAGGATCAAAAACTTTTATCCTAATGGCTAAAATAAAACACATGAAAAAATGCATGATTGAGTGGAATAAAGATTACTTTGGGAATATCTTTGAATCTAAAAAAGTAATAGAATAGGAATTAATGAGCTTAAACAAAGATATCATTAAGAACGACATGGATCAAGAATCGTATATGAGGGAGAAGGCTCTTTTGAAAAATTATGAAGATGTACTAGCAAAGGAAGAATCCTTTTGGAGGCAGAGATCTAGAGAAGTATGGTTAAAATATGGGGACAGAAACACAAAATTCTTCCATAATAGATCAAAGGCAAAACAAAGCTTTAATAGGATTACAAGCATTAATAAATATGATAGAACGTTAATTGAAGATCCTAAGAGTATTCCTTTAGAAGCAGTAAACTACTTTGAAAGTATATTGAATAACCTAGAGGGATTTGATAGAGTATCCCAAGCTGATCTGTTGTCTAATATTCCTCACATTATCTCTAAAGGGCAGAATAAAATGCTCAATGCAAAATTCACCAAAGATAAAGTGGAAGGATCTCTAAACAATCTTTGTCTAGAAAAATCTATTGGGCCCAATGGTTTTCCCACTTTCTTTTACCAACAGTGCTGACATTTGATAGGAGAGTAAGTAGTTTCTTCCCTAGAAGGAATGAGAAATTCAAGCATACTTTTGAAATAAATTAAAAACACATTTATTGCCTTAATTCCAAAGAAATAAAATCCAGAGTGCTTTGATGATTACATACCCATATCCCTATGTAATACTTCGTATAAAATACTCACAAAAACTATGGCCAACGAGCTTAAAAGGCTTCTCCCAGAGCTTATCTCAAAAAAAAAATAGGCTTTGTTCCAAGAAGATCTATCCTAGATGGTGTAATTATAGCACAAGAATTTATCAATTCTATCCAAAATAATCAAACCCCTAGCATCCTAATTAAATTAGATATCAAAAAATCATATGACAAAGTTGATTGGAGATTTTTATTCAAATGCTTGGAAGCCTTCAAGTTTTCTAAGCAATGGATAAACTTGATTATCAAATGTATATCTAGCCCAAAAATGTCAGTCTTAGTTATGGAACTCATGTTGGCTTCTCTAGCATATCTCAAGGTCTAGGGAAAGGGGATCCCCTTTCTTATTTTATTTTCATCATTATGGTAGAAGCCCTTGGAATTTCTTTAACAAAGGCCAGAAGAGACAACTTGCTCTCAGGTATTAAAGTTACTGAGGAATTAGATTCATGCACCCATCAATAATGTGTTGATGATAATTTACTATTTGGAGCTGCTAACATTACAGAAGAGAAATCTATTAAGAAATTATTAGATGTATATACTAAAGCATCAAGACAACAAATCAACAAGGATAAATCTAAAAGCTTCTTCCTTAATACTCCCGAACATCTGCAACAAACTATCTATAGGTTTCTGGATTTTAGTATTGGGAAACTACCATGTAAATACGTAGGTCTTCCTTTAGACAAAGGAATTAGATCAACCAATCTTTGGATAGAGTGTTAAATAAACTAGACAAAAAGGTTGAATCATGGAAGGGTAAATGGTTAACAAATGCGGGTAAAACTACCATGATTAAATCTGTATTATCAGCCACACCAACTTACCAAATGATGTGCTATAGTTTACCAAAAGGAATAGAAAATATGATCAATAAGAAGATGAGGACATTTTTATGGTAAGGATCTAGTGACAAATCTAGATTGGCAATGATAGCATGGTAAAAAACTATAAACCCAAGGAGGAAGGAGGATTAAATATCAAGGACATCAAACAGCTGAACCTAGCGCTAAGTGCCAAATTGGTGTGGAGAATATACAAAGACATTGAGGCCAAATGGGTCAAGATATTGAGGCACAAATATTTAGATGGAAGGGATCCCTTGAGCATTTTTAAACATGATTCCCCTACCAATCGCTCAAGGGTATGGAATTTTATTAAAGAATGTAGAAAGGTAATCAAAGATAACATTGTATGCACCCTAAAATGGTCGCCTAGACTATGGGCCCCCATTCTTCAATTTATCAAATGACGGAATCATTTTATCAAATTCTTGAATCAATGCTTTACAACATTTTTTAATTCAAATCAATTTCCTTGATCAAATCGTAATTAATTCAATTATTTCAATATTTCCTAAGGTTTGATCATTTCATCAATTATCTTATTTAATTAAAAGAAAACAATTCCTTTTTATTAAATAAAATAATCTTATTTAATTAAAATCCCTTTTTAATCAATAATCTTATCTTATTTAATTAAAATCTCTCTTTATTTTTTATTTATTTATTTTTTGATCGGTAAAAGGCTGAGGCCGAATATTTTATTAATTTAAAAATTAGTACATAAATCTCCATTCACTGCGGGCACTGGTAGGAAAGAATAGAGAAGAAAACCTCCAGTCTAGCCCGGGACCATAGTCCAGATTATGATAAAGTACAGAAGCAGTTAAGAGGGCGTACCCTCTTTTACACAAAAGATGAAGGTATACCTTCATTTACAAAATTTTAGATTATTTAGAGTAAACTTAATACAATATACAAATATCTCATTCTTGGTGGTATTAAGCTTGCCCCAGCCTGTAGGTATTTCGTATCCCGAGAGATGGTCTTCCGAAAGGTACACGATCTTTGTATCCTTTTTCAATTTTGGTATTCCTGCAATATCATAAAAGGGGGAGACAAAAAGAACAAACCTGCAATATCACTTCTAAACATGTTGGATTGGTCATCCTTAATAAAGCAAGCGAGGGTTAAGAAGGTTAGTAAAAATACTATCAATCTCAAAATTTAATGAGGTGAGCTACATCATTTGGAGTTAGTGGCTAAATCAGTCCATGTACTTGAGGCTTTTTTTGAAAGAAAATATCTTTAAGTTCCTGTGGGTATGGATATTTGGGTAAGTCTGATGTTGGATATGTATAAATATAAGTTTGTAAAGTATTAATATTAGTATGTCTAAACTTAATACATGATGTGTGTGTTTGAAAAATCTGATCATGCTTATTCAGTATTAGTGATAGGGAAGAGGTAGGTTCAAAGAGGGAGACATGTTATCTGATGTTACAGCATCATAAATTTAATTATGATATCTAGAATAGTTTTGAGTGACAGAAGGGAATGCTTTAATGCTAAAAGAATGTGATATTAAAATTTGTCCCTTTGTTCATATATATTACTATGTTTATATATATATACATATATA
>MU223593.1:632403-680224 GCA_018584345.1 Thuja plicata
ATTAATTTTGCACTTGCATGTTAGATTAGATTCATGTTTCCTTTCATAGATTAATCTTGCATTTGTATTTCCTTTCATAGAATGATCATGCATTGTTATCATATAGATTAATTTCCTTTCTTGCATTGTTATCATATAGAATAGCTTTCATTTGCATGCATACTTGATGATCATGGATACTAGCATTCTTGCTCTTCCTCTTTGATATAGGTGATGGTAGCAAAGCTCTCTTCTGGGAAGACTCATGGGATATAGGTGATGGTAGCAAAGCTCTCTTATGGGAAGACTCATGGGGGCCTTCCTGCCTCTTAGCTCTGGCATAAATGATAGAAAAGTTATAGATTTGACTAAAGCTAACAGAGGTGTTTATGTCAAGGACAATATAGAATTCATACACAATAACCCAACCTTAGGTTGGCAATGGATATCCTTAAAAACAATGGGTTTATTTAATGAAGTTAAGAGAACTATTAAAGGAATTATGAAAGACCGGAGAATATCTCCATCCACTGAGATTGACAGGGTGGTATGGGCTAAAGTGAATAATGGTGAATGCAACACCAAGGATGGGTATGAAGCGCTAAAAAATAGGAGACAACATATTACAGACCTACCTATATACTTATGTTGGAATAAAGAATGCCTCCCTAAAGCAAGTATGTTTGCATTGGTTGCATTGTAAAATATAATTTTAAACACATAATGGTTTAACAAGATAGGTTATCAAGGCCCCTCAAGGTGTGCCTTATGCGAGAAAGAATGTGAGTCAGTTGATCACTTGTTATTAAAGTGTGATTTATCTCATAAGTGCTAGACATGGCTCCCAAATAAACTTGATTGGTACTCTACATTACCAGACAATCTAACGGACATGTTTAAGAGTTGGCCTTGGAAAAAAGGAAAAGGTTTGTACAGGAAGATATGGACTATTGCTCCATCAATTATCATATGGGAAACTTGGAAGGAAAGAAATGTAAGAATCTTTAAGAATGCCGAATTAGGAATAGACCAATTCCTAAATAAATTAGAAGCATGTATTGTGGAAGTAACAAAAAATTAAAATATGCATGTAATGAAAGATAAGACTTTCACCCATGATAATAATAATTTGAGGAAGAAATGGTACGGCTTAAAAATTCCACCCTTTGTGGGATAACAAGGATCAGACATAGAAGAGAAAAGAAGAAATTATGTGTGGAAACCACTGTAGGAAAGCTGACGTAAACTCAATTTTGATGGGGCATCTAAAGGCAATCCATACCAGGAAGGAATAGGGTGTTGTATCCATGGATAGATAGGGAAACTTATTGCGAGTAAAGATTTACCTTTAGGAATAGTATCTAATAATGTAGCAGAATACATAGCCTTGATAGAAGTATTATTGTTTGTTAAGATTAGGTAATACTGAAAGGGGGGTGAATAAGTATTACAACACTTTAAGTTCAAACTTAATAACTTCCAACTTAACCATGTAATTAATGAAATGAAAAGAGCATATACATTAACTAAATAACTCATAACACCATTATTTGTTCATGAGGAAACCCTGGCCAAGGGAAAACCCCGGTGGGTATGATACCCACAAATTATGCACTAAGTGTATAGTGTCCCTATTTGGAGACCTAGCCCTATTAGGAGCTGAATATTACATTTCCCTTTTAAGGGATAGAAACCCTGTTAGGGGTATACAAAGAGCACATTGCTCTTACAATCATAAAACTGTTATATTATAATGATTTATCATAAATGAATTGTACAAGAATCTATTATGCTCAAGTAGTCTCAGTTATATCTCATATCATATTCTATCTAATTTTGACATCACAATGCATCTACGCATTACTTCCCAATCTTCGCATCTCAAAACATCTTCATATATACTAAATCTCATAATCAGTTGGCTCACAAATATATCACAAAACATGATCAACACTTAACCAAAGAGAAAATACATAGTTGGTGATCATACATTAACAAAACTAGGGTAGGACCCAATCCAAATCCAACTTATCACTTATGGATTCCAACTTATACTTCCTTAATCATCGTCACCTTTCAACTATTCTTTTACATTGCTATACTATCTTCGCATGACTTCAACAGACTGTAACTCTCTGAGATACACTCCAAAATACAAGAAAACTTAACTAAAGGTATAATATATCCCAAAATACCTTCCTATGACCTCACAAGACTTAGTTTTCCACATACTGGGCTCGATGACTGAAACTGTACCACTGTACCCAATTAACTACTTCTTGGACTTAGTTATTTTTACAAAACTGAACATCCAAAACTAGATTGTACTTCAAGCAACCATGCAGACGAGTAGTGTTGCCATAAATGCCAACCTTTATGCAATGCTAATTGGGCCACTTACCAACAATCTCCCCCTTTAGCATTGATGGCAACACTTAGTGAAAAATGACTAAGTGCTCAATACCAAACTATTGACTAAGTGCAATTTTTCATATACATATTACCTTCTTCATACATATTACATTTTTCATACATATTGTAGACACCTAAATTTGGTCAAGCAAATCAAACAGAAAATAAAGTGAGAAAATCAAGCAAGATCATGAATTAATTGAATAGTCGAAGCCTTTAGATTAATTATATCAAAATAATCAATTAATTATGTAATTGGTATTAATTAATTAATTGCATAGTTAAAATTAAATTAATTCCAACCCATTCAAGGGGGTATACATGGCTAAACAAATCAATTAATTTAATTCCTTTTATTTCTCACCCACCACGTGAGAAAATCAATTTCAACCAATAGGAATTAAGGATTGAGCTCACATAGATCAACCCAAAGTGATTCTCCGTGACACATCTTGGAGTTGCATCTTGGCCACTCATTTTGTCCCCTTATTTGAAACTATCATTTGAATTGTCTTAACCTTTGATACAATCAACTCAACCTAACCCTAATCAAGCTTAAATTAACTTTACCCCCTACCCTTGGGAAATCCTTTAAATAGAGGCCATTTTGAGTGCAAAACATATAACACACATTCATGAGCAAAGCATCATCACTATAGGCATTTTGATTTGGAGTTCATAGCATTCAATTTGATTCAAATTTGCAAATAGTGATCAATATTGAAGCATTTAGGATAATTTGAGCTAAATAGGGTTAAATCACATCAAATAGCTTCAATTTCTCATTACTAGGACTATCATTAATGGATGCTTGAGCTAAGAGCATAGTATTTTCTTTCCTAGATAGAGATTCATAAGATGCTCATTGTTCCTTTTGATTCAATTAGCTTAATTTTACATATTTTGAAGTTGAATTGATAGTAACAAAACTAATTTTATGAAGGTATGATTTTCATATACACAAATAGCGCCCACCGTGGGACTGTAAGCCTCATTTCTAACAATCTCATGAATTTTTGGTATGTTTAAGTGTGTTATTTTGTAGGAATTGACTATTTGCAAGTAAAGTGACGCGTACATACATAAATTCTGACGCCTTTACACAACAAAGCAACACGTATAGAAACTATTCTATCTTATATCTTCTATTCTTTCTGTGCATCTGACAGAACAAGTGATGCATGCATACATAAATCCTGACGCCTTTACACAATAAAGAAACATGAACAAAATCCCTTGTGTCTCTTGTCTTACACTCTCTCAATGCCTTTGACAGTAAAGCAACACACGACAGATAAAGTTCGATGCATTTGCATGATAAAGTGACACATATCAAGCTTATTATAATTCTTACTATGCTATCTTTCAACACATTTAATTATGTTTTAACAATTTGTTGGTTTTAAATAACACTTTGTACCTTTTAAAGAAATGTTTAGAATGCATTAAAGTAGCGTGTAGACAACTTTAAAGTAGCTCTCTGTCACCTTTAAAATAGTGTGTGCTACTGTGTTTGAAATTTTTGCAAATTTTTAAAAGCCAGCAAATTAATGAAAATTGTTTGTCAATTTGCAGATGTCAAAGCATAAGAAGGTGAAGAACTCTATACGTCGAATTCACAAGGAGGAGAGAGAGATCAAGAGGTTGTTAAAGTTTGAGAAACAAATCCATAATGCAAATATTTTGGAAACTTTAAATGAAGATGAAAAGCTTTATGATCATTATGTGAAAAATGTAAAATCTTACAAATCTAAATATATTTCATTAAATTGAGTTAATTCGCCTTTAAATCTTTGAGATAGCATTAAATTTAGGTGAATTTGAGCTTTGTCTTTTGGATTTGGTTTTTCTTCATTTTGCATGAGTTTTGTTGAGCTAATTTGTTGGAGGAGAGGATGCAAAGAAGCCGAAACTACCGCTACTAGGTGAGTGCAAAATTGAAAAACAATAAAAAAAGTGCCTAGCCTAGGTAGCTTCGAAAAAGGTAAGAGATAAAACTTTTGCATTTGAACAAATTGTGGCAAGTCAAAGTTAAAATCTAGCATAATTAGTAAAAGGAATTTAAGTCATGAATTAAAGCATTTTGTATGCCAAATTTGAGATGCAAAGAACCTAGGGAAATGAACAAACACTAAATTTAAAACCTCCTTATTTGTGGAAGAGAAGTGCAAAGTATATTCTCTTCGCTCTTTGAGTGAATCAAAAATCTATACACACTTTGAATTACTTAGTTTAAGAGGTGGTAATTGAACATATTTGTCTATTGTGTTTGGAATTGAAGTAGTAGGGATATGATCATCACCTTTTAGGTGAATCAAATTCCCAAACCTACCTATCCCTTTCACTTCTTACTTTCAAATGAACATGTTAGATCTTTAGTTGGTCTGCCTCCCAAGATTTTCCTTTTCAAGGACAGTGAGAGGGAATGACCCAAGTGGGATACAACCATTTTAGCCATGGTAATCCAACCCACTATAAAATAAAATGCATTAATCCTTAATGAGATGAGTGACAAAAGGAATTGAGAACCAAACCTCCTCTACTAGTTCTTTGGGATTGTGCAAAATCGTATTTTTATGCGTGTGGGAGGCCTTTATAATGGGGGATGAAACTAAAAACTTTTTGAATGGAATCTTGACTAAAACCTGGTTAAATTAGTAATGCCTACCTTTTAGAGCTATTTACAAGCCAAATTTGTCCATAGGTAGATTGCTTGGAAGACTTTTTTGTGAAAGACCTATGAAAACAATTGAGGACATACACTTTGTGTGTATATTAAGGGCTCAAACATTTATTTTGTTGTGTATGATGTGGTTGATGATTTATATTACAAAAAGACAACATTCATTCAGATTTGATCACACTTTAAAACTTTTAAAAATAAATCAAATGGTGATCTATAACAACAACTGGTGATCTATAACAACAACATATTCCTGTTCTAGAGGCCTTTTAACGTGTACCAACAGAGAAGTAACACATATCAACTATTAAGTGACGCTTGTAAATAGAAAGTTATTGCTTGTGAGTAGAGAAGTAACACATATAAACATAAATTTACTACTTATGAACCAAGAAGTAGCACGTGCAACCTTGTTTTGATGCCTATCAACTATAAAGTAGCGCGCCTAAACAACCAACCAATGTGTTATGTTTTTCCAGTGAGCGTGTACAATCAGTTAATGTAGTGTGTGCAAGATTTTAAGTAGTACGTACAGATTGATATTAAAACAATGAGTATCTCCCATTTTTTTTGGATATTTTTAAAATCATATTTGTATACTCTTTTCAAAGTACTTTTTCTCCCATCTATCAGAATGGTCAGATCCTATCAGGTTTAAGGAGTTTGAATTTTTTCTCAAAGGGATTGATCAAAAGGGTGAGTTAAGGATATATGTTCCATGTTAATGCCTACTGCTACAAGATCTCATTACATCAAAGCAACCTTACAAGCAGATAGAACTTATCTTACGAAAGAATTCCCCTTTCCAAGCGAAACACTAGCTTCCTCGCAACAATCTTTTGAAACTGAAAAGGAAGTAGAACAAGCACAATGGCATTCCCTTCGAATGTATGGATCCCGACCTCATCAATCATGTTAATACTGATGCAAATAACAATCAAAATGGTGGAAATAAGGATGTGAACAACAATGGAAACAATGGTGGAGGGAATGACCTCAACAATGGAGGAATTGACATGAATAATGGAGGAAATAGGGATCCTCAAGATGAGGAGGCCACCAAAGAGAGAGTGAATGAAGTGGCACAAAGCCCTTTATTTATGAAAATCATGGAGAAAATCTTAGAGAGAGACATGGAGAAGTATTTCTTTAACCTAGCCCAAGGAGGGGTAAAAATCCCCCGTGATTATGATATGACTAACCTAAAGAAGAAGGAAGGGGCTGAAAACCCAATTGCAATCATGAATAAACAAATCAAACTTTTTAAAATGAAATTGGACAATATGAAGAAAATGATGGCTCCAAAACCATTTACAATCAAAGCTAAATGTTTGTTTTCTTTTGATAAGACTTTAATTATGGTACCATTTCCTCCAAATGTGGTCTTTCCTAAATACGATAAATACACCACATCCACCTTGCACTACAGAAAATCCTCATGAGAAATTTTATTGTGCTGGGTGTATTGATGGTTTTACTGACAGTGACATATAATGCTTAAGTAGATGGGGCTATCATCTTCATTCTTCTTACGTGCTATCATCCGATAATAAATATTAGTCTAGGTAAACTAATCCCTTTCTTTTCCCCAAAATCCATCCAAATAAGTTTTTGATTCTTTTTAAGAACGTGGTTTATTATGGCTCTAGTTTGATGTAATCTACCCCACAGTTTGGTTAAAACAACTCATCCCAGTAACTCAAGTTTGGTTGATCAAAACTGAGGGTAGACTCCACTACCATTCAAAGGGGTTAATCCTACTCCTTAAACGGATCCATGTTTTCTCTCTTCACAGGAAATAAAAGAGATATCTCCGTAGTCACTTTCGAATGTAAAATGAACGTATTACGAGTTGCATGTCCCCACTCATTTGTCTGCCACTACTTTTCTCCATAGATATTGGGGCCCACCCAGACCGACATATAGGTTATCATGGGCATCTACTTTTGGTAGTGTGCTTTGCTTTAATAAGCGGTTTGACTGATTTTTTCCATGTGGCATGCATCAAAGACCCTTCTTTCATCCTCAATGCCTATATAAAGAAGCATTCTATCTTAAGAAAGGCATTCGGGGTAGAGTGAGTCTTAGAGAGTCTTAGAAGTATAGGATAGTTCTGCAAGTAGAGAGTATGCTCTCATCCTTTGGATGATCAGAAATCAGACCTTGCTATAAGAATGCCAAACTCAGTTAGAAAGTAGATTATTATCATTGGTTTTATTCTACTAGTCATTGGTATAGTGTGTCTAGTTATATGGCTTGTAAACTTGTAAGCACCCAATTTATGAAGTAGAAGTAGATCTGCTTCTGCTCTTGGAGCTTGTGTAAAAATATGGTATCAGAGCCAATTCTATCTATTTGTATCAGTTGTAAATTTGTTCCATTATTACTTCAATAAAGAAGCATTAAGTGTTCACAAATTTCCACATGAATATTTCTTATTTTGAGTGTGCATATCTTGTATAGCTCTTAGTATAGCTCTTCTTATGGTCTCTCAGAACTATCGCAAATACGTTGTAAGCCCTGATTAGTAAGTCCCATGTTGAAGCCGTGTGAAGGTGTGTTAGGGTAGATTCTAGATAGTAAAGTGTCCGATTTGAGCGAGAATTCAAGCACTATTTTAAGCACAAGAAATGGCAGACAAAGCAACAGGAATACCAGATCTAGAAATACGGGATCACACTGATGCACAAAATGAAGAGGCAAGTTACACAAATTTCTATGCCCAATCTGAACAAGATTTTACTTTAAGAGAAATTGATGCAAATGTTTTAGATGACACTGATATAGGTTTTAGATTTGCTGATCAGAACTTTAAAGTTCCTAAGATTAAAGCTTCTGATATTTATAGAGATATACCTAAATGTCTAAAAGAAGTGTTTGCTTATAAAAGTGTTAATAGATGTAAAGTCATTGAACTCCAGCATACTGTAACTAATGGAACTAAGAAAAGTAAAACTAATCACCCAAATAGAAATAGGTGAATTATAGAGACAAGCTCAAGCCAGTCCTAAAAAATTTCAGTATATGCATTTGTCAAAAGTAAGGATTGGTATATTAGGTCATTACAGAAAAGGTTTTCCCATCATAATATTAATGCTATTAAAGGATGCTAGGATTACAAAGACGTCTCATACCCTTGTTGGAGGTGCCTGTGACTCAATGTCAAATGGTCCTATTTATATAGATTGTGATTTGGATTATTCTGTCAGTCTAAAAGATGCAAACCTAGATGATGTCCTAACCTATGAATTCAAGACCAAGAATGCATACTTCAAAAACAAATCTATAGATCATACTTTGACCTTTCTAACCCACTATAGATTATTCAACAAAACATTACCTTTGATGTTGAATCCAAAAAAAGCCTTGAGTCCTAAAGAAGCTTTGTCCACTATTTGGAAATCCACTAGTCCAACCACAGAGTTACGAGCCCCACATGTTATAAAACATAAAGATATCAAGATGCCAACTGAATGGGCTCTTGAGTTATGGAGCAAAGATGCTCAACCTAAGAAGCCTGCTCAGTTACAAGGGATTACCATCAAGGAAACTGATAACTTTGCAATGCTTAATTTTGCAAAACCTGAACTTAGTCACTCTCAATCTACCAGATTTCCTACTCGTGAACCTGTGATACAATCTCGACCTTCAGTCCACCAAAGACCTTCAATGTCTGTTAAACCTGCTCCAGGAATGGAGTCATTATTTAGCTTTCCTTTTTTGTAGTCTACTCTTCCAAAATCCACACCTTAGTCTTGTGGTAATACTTCTTCCTGTTCACATGTACATTTCTCTAAACTCGAAGATGGTAAATTAAAATGTGATAACTCTAGTTTTGTCTTCTCTACTGGCAAAACCTGAATGATGTCTGGCTGCGTTGTAACTTTCCTAGAGCCTGACAATTAGAATGATGAAGCTTTAGAAATCGCTACTCCTATAGGAAAATCTGTCACACCAGGATTCATCCATTCATTCTATGATTTTCTGCAAATAGATCCGACTGGTAAATACCAAATTGATTTTTGGGCTCAACATGTCTCTCCTATTGGAGAATCTTAGGTCTCTTCCCAAAGTAAGTTGCTAAAATAGAATAATCTTTGTACCCACAAACATATATTGCTTACTAAAGATATCAAACATCAGCAACTACTACAAACCATTGCCCAAGATAAGCAATATGCTAGCACCCAAACCAATGCACATAAAATCCTTGCCTTTATCCAAACCCTGGAAACCCGTATTACCAAAGAATGGCAAGATGATGTCCTCCAATTTCTCTGACAACTCCATCTTGACTTCTAAGAGTTTAAGCTACATGTCAAAGCGTGGTGGGTACAACGAAAAGCCTTCCAAAAATCTCATGAACAACATGTAAAACATTTACATTTTGACGTCCATACTGTTGTCCAAACTATCAACCACATTGATGCAATCACATAGTCCACCAGTCAACAGTCACTCCATGTTGAGACTACTGTGTTAAAAGAATCCACACATCTCCAATCACATATAAAGGATGTTTTACAAGGCTCCACTGATATTAAATCTTAGATGGATAATCTTTCAGACAAGCTTCAGAACTTGTCTATTCAAGCAGCCCGACCTGTTAAAGTAATGAATTTTCTAGATACCTCAGTCAGTTATCTTCAAGCCCAGTATAAGGGAAAATGGTTAACTATAGATATCCCTGAACCAAAAATTGAAAAGGTCTGGGATACCACTACGGGTACCATGAGAAAAAAAACTTTAGAAGAAAAAATAGAAGGGAAAATTCAAATGACCATAGGTCCTAACCCTGGAGGAAATGATCCTTTTAGAAACCTTCAGAACTTCAGAGCAGATACACCACCATTAGTTAATTTTGATACCTTTGATGCAACTGAGAATATCAGAAATATAGATGCTATTAGAGCATGGGTTATTAACTATATGGAAACAAACACTAGTGTAGTAGAACAAGAAGTCATCAAACAAGCTCTCAATTCTTTTACCGACATGGCCAAAAGAGTTTGGGATTGCCTTGATAATGTTTATAGAAATGATTTGATCACTAATGGAATTTATCAAGTATGCCCACAACTAATAAGGATGTTTGTAGGAAGAATTGATTCTCTTGAGAAAACCACCTACAGAAGATTTGTTAATAATAAATGTTGTGACTTATCTAAGTTTGATGAATACTGTGTTGAACAGTTCCAAAACTTTTACCAGTCTGGACATGAACAGAATCAGGAATTTATGTATTCCACATTTTTGAAAAGCTTTGAAGGTTTAGGAGAGTACTATCATAAGAGGGTTCTAGAGAATTTAGTTGATGAAAATAGAACTGTCCAGGAACTCACTTTCCCATAGTTAATTCAATTCCTGCAAGAAATTAATGAACAAGTCTGTCTTGAAGTAAACAAAAGAAAGGAATTGAAAAGAGTCAAACCTCTGATCTCTCCTACTGTATGCAAAACAATGACACCACTATATGGGTGTAGCAAAACTTTCCATAAGTACAAAAGACAAGATAAAAAATGTATTGAGTGTTCAAATAGAAAAGGAAAGTTTTCAAGAAAGAAATATAGTCAGCAAAAGGGATACTTTCGCAGAAAAAACAAATTCAAAGGAAAAAGTAAATGGAAACCCACTTGCTATATATGTAAAGGTGACCATTTTGCTAACAAGTGTCCTGAAAATAATAAAACTAAGTTCAAAGGTAAGGCACGAGTATTAAAAGACTTTGGGTTAGATAATCCAAAAGAATTTGTTTATATTGATGACTATCCTTCTAACTCAGAAGATCTCATCCTATCTGATGCTATTGACAACAATGAATTAAGCCCATCAGAATCAGATCATTTTGTTGATTCCAAAGAACAACCAGAATTTGATGATGATTCTGAAGTATCATTCTACTATAGAATGATGAGATAATTTTCTGACCCCCAGCAAACCTTAGAAAAAATTCTAAGAGAAATCAGTGATCTTGAAAAGATACAGAAAGGAATGAATATGGGACCAGAAATATGGCAAAAGAATAGACTCAAATCAGCCAGTCTAGAAACACAAGAAATGGAACTACTAGAACGACATCAATCTAGCAATCGTAACCTAGACCATGGATATAAGATTCCACCTTGGCAAAGGGAGGGGCCTTCTACTTTTGGAGGATGACATAGTCCAGGTTCTTATAGACCACCTCTAAGATCAACCAGACCCAGTATGTTTGCAATCTCTAATCCTATCAGGCAATGAACTATGACAGAAGCCCCTGCACCAGGCATCATGGAAAGAAGAATTTGGCGACAACATAGAAAAAATTTTCTCAGAAAAGTTGTCAATCAAGCCAGAGAAGAACTTGAAGACTTATCTCAAGAAGATAATGAAAATCTTCAAGAAGAACTTGAGAAGGGAAAAGAATTGGAACAATTCTCTTCTAAAGTAAACCTAAAAGAGGAAGCACCATAGTTAACTGACGATTTCTATTGTCATGAGCAATCATATAGTCCTTATATGCAGACTGCTATGATAATAGAGGGAATTGATCCAGACATTGGTGAACAAATTACAGACCAGACAGAAGAAGAGGATGAAACTCTGGCTCAACACAGACAACACTACAAAGTTACAAAGAAGCCTATTCAAACATCTTGTCCAGGATTAGAACTCTGCATCCACTTCAGAGGTACAAATCCATATCCTCTAGCCTTTTTATGGGATACAGGTGCTGACTTAAACATTGCAAGATATCATTGTTTTCCTCCTGATCAATGGATTAAAGGTAATACTGAAATTACTTTTGGAAAAGGAAAACATATGTATCATCTGGTGTGTAAGGCACCAATAGAATTTGATGATGGCCATCAAGATGAACTATTTTTTTTCCACTATGAAATAGATGGATACGATGGTATCATTGGCAGTACATCCATGCAGCAATGGTAACCAATCCTAATCACCAGAGATTCTATCAGTTTGAATCATCATAAAGTGTTGAGACTACAAATAGAACAAGCCTATACCAGTAAAGTTGAACCTGTGAACTCAAAGTCCATAAATGTAGCCTGGATCGCAAAGCAAATGGAAGTTGTTGCTCCTCAAATAGGATTGTTGAAACAACAATTTGAGGCAATAGTTATGACTAAAGACCTTAAGCAGCAACAAAAAATTCTGATCTGTAGATTGCCCTTACAAAAGGATCCTGATGGTAAAGACATTCTTCCAAAAGCTAAAGCTAACTATTTTCTTATGAGTCCACAGGAAACAAAACTCTGTAAAAAATAAATTGAAGAACTCCTGGATCAAGGATTCATTTCTTCCTCCTCATCACCATTTTCCTGTCATGCTATGTATGTTCCAAATTTTGATGAGCAAGGACAAGAGTTATCTAAAAAAAGGTTACTAGTCAATTACAAACCTTTAAATAGTTGCTTACTAGATAACCAATATCCTTTACCTAGTAAAGACTACATCTGGCAGTCTATTCAAGGAAGCCATATTTACTCAAAGTTTGATTTAACCAAGGGTTTTTGGCAAATTACCGTTCACCCAGATGACCGTTATAAAATAGATTTTCAAGTTCTCCTTCTTGGGTAGTTGTTCCATCAGCTGGCTCGAAGGGTGGTGCACTATCATTAATAGGTTGTTCAACAAGTTCGTCTTGAGGTTGCAAAGTTTTAAACTAAACAAATTCATCACATGCCAAGGGAGACACATACCTAAGGGATCTTTCAAATAAAAATTTAATTAGGGCACAGTGAGAAATAGAATCTGTATTTCCTTTCTAGGTTTCTTCAACACTAATGCTCAACATATTATACAGAAAAATTGGAATATTTACTGGAAAATTATGCCTGATATAGCTAAGCAATTTAAAATGGTTTGCATGCAAATGAGAAAACCTTCCTTCATAGGTGAGGTACCTTATAATGTGTGTCACCAGCTCATAGAATGGGGGAGGAAGTGACATGCACTTGCAACCCTATTTGTTTATCTCCAATGGAGGGTCTAAAGGAAGAGTGAGCTAAGCTTGAGATGACCTAGCATCTTGTTCATTAGGATAATGCTCCCTAATTATGGGCAACTCGGTCACTTAGGCAATGTGTTCCTCTATTTCCAAAACCATCAAACCCCATACATTTGCCTTTCCATCCTCAAATGTGCTCATAAATTATGTGTCTGCTTCCTCGTTAAATTATGTCAATATTAGGAAATACCCAATCCATGCACAAGCATTGAATCTTTGGACTCCTACATTAGTGAGCAGAATGGTATGGACCACTGGCTCATGGTGCATCAACTTCCCTTCCTTTTTTCCAAATGTTTCCTTCAAATTTCTTCTACAATTTGTCAATTCACAATTTCCTCTACTCTGCAATTTCCAAATTTCTTATTCTCTTTTGAATCACACTGAAATTAAGCTTCTAACTTCACTTAACACTATAGATTTCCTTGCAATCTCTATTTTTGAAAAGAGCAATAATGGTGCTTTCAGCAAGGAATTACAACTTTAAGTGCAAGTATTTTGCATATAACTTGATTATGTCTTTTTAGGGTCACATCAAGTCAGAAATCAAGGATATTTGAGAATTATGGTATGATACTTGTGCAAAAAACAAAAGGACTTAATGAAATAAGGCACAAGTACATATTTGAACTGACAGACAATCTTGCGAAGAATGATAGGTACAACTAGTAGTTACATGGAAAAATTAATACACTTCACTGCCCCCTACAAAATTAAGACAAGTGTCCACACTTGTCATACTTAGCATGAGGTAAGAAACTGGCATAATGCCAAATTATAGATATGTGCAGTATTAGATATAATTACTTAAATGTGTGCGCTAAAAGTGGAAAATAATGAAAAAGTTGTACATGTCATTTTGTTGCCACATGCGTGAAAAAGGTGGCGAGAATGGAACGAGTGTTGCAGATGTGTGCGTCAACTAATGGGGCTCTTATTGAAAGCATAGAAATATGGAAAGATGTGATGACATGGAGGATGTGTGGGTGGAAGGTAGAGAAGTGGAGTGGGTTGGAAAGAAGAATATAGAAAAATGAATGGAGAATGGAACTTCATTAGAAAATCAAGTGTTTATTATGAGCATACATGAAAGGGACGTTAGGTTGAAGCTATAGGAAGAAGGTTTGCACCCTCTTCTACAGGAAGTATTACCTATTGTGCTTGTGGAGTTGTGTCTCTAAATTTTTGTAGGAAGTCATTCTTGGTCTAGGGTTGATGGTATAGACGAAGTCGATGCCCGCTGACCAATAGTTTGAAATGCACTGGATTAATTGTTGTGAGCTGGACTGCTCCATTGTTGAAGACATGATCTATTTCATATGGGCCTAACCATCTTGTCTGTAATTTTCCTGGTGTTTCTTGAAATCTAGAATCAAATAGTAGTGCTCAATCACCTACTTGAAATTGTTTGTTCTTGATGTGGGTCATGTCATTTCTTCCTTTGTTTTTGGACTGTCTCTGTGCGCTCCATTATATATTTTCTTATCTCATCCAAAGAGTTGAGATGTAGCAGACGCTCTCGTTGTGCTGCAGGAAGATCAATGTTTAGGTTTAGTGTAGTACGTAATGTTTTATGCTCAAACTCAATGAGAAACACGGTTGCTTTCCCATACAACAATTCAAATGGAGTGAATCTTGTTGTTGTCTTCCATATGGTTCTGTATGCCCAAACTTCTTCTGAAAGGTGTCTTCTCCAATAATGACGGTGGAGGTGAACTATTTTTGTGATAATTTCTTCATTTCTCTGTTGGTGACTTTCGTCTAACCATTGTCTTGTGGATGATAGGGATTTGACTTCCTGGGTCTGATGTTGTATTCTTTCATGAGTGTTGTGATTAGGTTTGATGTGAATTGTGCTCCTTGATCAATTAAAATCTCTCTTGGCACACCATAACAAGTTAATATTTCTTCATACAGGAACTCTACTACTTTATGATCACGTGCATGCTTCATTGCCTTCACTTCGACCCATTTGGTTAGATAGTTTGTGCTACCAGAATGTAGGACTTTCTGTTAGATGGGGGGTCTATAAGACCAATACAATCCATGCCCCACTTATCAAATGGTGTGACAAATACTTGTGGATGTAGAGGCATTTCATCTAATTTTGTTGGGCGGCCCATCCTTTAACATTTATCACATTTCCAGGCATAATTGACTGCATCTTTTTGAAGTGTAGGCTAGTAATAACCTGTTATTAATATTTCAGAGTTGTCCTCTTAGTTGAAAAGTGTCCACCATAGGGCTTGTTATGACAAGCATGGAGGATATCATAGGTTTCATCTTCACGTACACACCTTCTCATGACTTGGTCTCGACCAGTATAGAACAATGTATTGTCAATCCAAGAAAATTGAAATTTTTTCTCAATGAGAATTCTTCTATCCTTAGGAGAGAAATGCATAGGCATCTTGTCGGCTGCAAGGTAATTGGCTATATCAACATACCATGGGCTCTTCACATAAATATGGAACAAATGTTCATCAGGGAATGTATCATCTATATCACAGAGGTATCAGTTTCATCATTCTAGAGTCTTGATAAATAATCAACTACAACATTTGCTTTCCCTGGCTTGTCAATTATTGTTATATCAAATTCCTGTAAGAGCAAAAGTCATCTTGCTAGCATGCCTGAAATGATAGGTTTGTTCATAAGATATTTTATTGTTGCATGGTTAGTGTGAACAAATATTGGATAACTTGTTACATAATGACAAAATTTATTCAAAGCATAGACTACTGCCTATAATTCTTTTTCAGTGACTGTATAATTTAACTTTGGTCCATGTAAAATTTTGCTAATATAGTAAATAACATTTTCAAGGTTATTAGATTTATGGCCTTAGACAACACCTATTGCATAGTTAGAAGCATATGTATGTATATAAAATGGTAACGACCAATCAAGCCCCCTAAGTACTGGTGTTTTTGTAAGAAGGGACTTGAGCTGCAGGAAAGATTTCTCACAGGCTGATGTCCATGTAAAATCAGCTTCTTTGGTAAGCAAGGTGTATAATGGAATATCTATTTGAATAAATTTTTTAATGAAGCACCTATAATAACCAACATGTCCTAAAAAGGATATAACATCTTTTTGTTTAGTGGGTGTAGGCATTGTAAGAATTACCTCAATTTTTGTAGTATCCACTTGTATTCCAGCTTGTGAGATGAAGTGTCCTACCACCACTCCTTCTTTCATCAACATGCAACATTTCTCATTGTTCAGGGATATATTGTGTTCTTTACATCTGATCACAACTTTTTATAAGTTCTTCAAAGCTTCTTCAAAAGTAACACCAAATCTGGTGAAATTGTCCATATATATTTCCATGCGGTTATGTGAAATATCAACAAAAATGTTGATTACATCCCTTTGGAAAGTGGTTGGAGCATTACAAAAACCAAAATGTAACATAGAATATGCATATGTTCCCCAAGGACATGTAAATGTTTTCTTTTCTTGATCCTCTAGAGAATTCCAATCTAATTATATCCATTGTATCCATCAAGAAAAGAGAATTACTTTTTACCAACTAAGGTATCTAGGACTTGGTCAATGAATGACAAGGGAAAATGATCTTTCTTTGTTGCATTGTTCAGTTCTATATGATCTACACATATTCTCCATTTACCCCCTTTTTAGGGACTATTACCAAAGGTGAAACCCATTTACTATCAGAGATTGGATAAATAAAACTAGCATCCAACAACTTTTGTAGCTCAGTCTTTACAATTTCTCTTAAGGCTGGGTTAATTCTTCTCTAAGGTTGGTGGAGTGGTAGAATGTCTTCATTGATGTAAATTTTGTGTGTAAAATATTTTGGGTTCAAGCCTTTCATGACTCCATAATCCCAAGCAAAAGATTTTTCATGTTTACAAAGGAGTTGAGTTAACAATGCTAATTGTTGTGGTGGCAGTTTAATGTTAACGTGAAGATTGTGGCTAGGGGTGTGTTCCACATTAGTTGTCATCTCAAGCATTGAAACTATGGGTATAGGGATTTTAGATATCTCATAGGGTAGTAGTTGATGGAAAATATCAGGTCCTATTGAGAAAACACAGTTCTCATAGGTAGACAACTGCAGAACAGAGCTTTCAGAAATATCTTTTTCTGTGACACAGTCATTGGTAAGGATACTTTGAATCACATCATCATGTTCTTGCAATTTCAGGAAGGATTTTTTGTGTAACATCATTAGTTGAGCAACAAATTTTATCTCTTCTTCCTCGTCTCCCAAATCTGGCCAAATAGGAGTACCTAAATCTAGTTGTGGTTAAGTTGGAGGATGTAATGCTAACTTCTTGATTTCTTGTTCATTTGAGATTGTCATGTTACCTGATTTGCAACTGATATGAGCATCATTTGTGGTTAACCAAGGTCATCCAAGGATAACTAGATAACCATCAAAACTTCCCTTAGGTGATAATATCAGGAAGTCAACAGGATATTCCCAGGAATCTAATGTGACTACTATATCTTCTATTATGCCATCTGGGTGATGGTGGAACTATCTGCAAGTTGCAAGACTGTTGGAGTAGTCCTTAATCCCTCTATACTCAACCTATGCATGGTATCCTTAGCCATAACATTTATAGTTGCTCCCAAATCTACTAGAGAATTCTTCACAGACTGGCCATTAATTATAATATCAACAACTGGGCTTCCAGGGTTAGAGCACTTTGGAATGACTATCTTTCCCAACATAATATCTGCAAGTTGACCTATAAAATGTACTGTTTGGGGATCCTTTTTCGTATGTCTAGGATTTTTGAGGCATGCTTCTTTAATGCTTTTCCCTTAAAGATGAACATCTTTAATAGCATGAAATAGTGGAATATGGATATGCATGTTTTTCAATTGGTTAAGGATATCAAATGGTGTTTCTTCCTGGGGTATAGGTTTGTCCATACTAAGCCTTTGAGGAAAACGAGGATTAACTGAGGTGTGAACATCAGTTCTAATTAATATATAAGTTGGTTGGACAATATTTGGCAAAGTAGTTTCTGGAAGTGGTGTTGATGCTGCAGGAAGGTCTGGAACTTCCGTTATAACAAGAGGTTCTGGTGCAGGCAGGGTAGTATCGGATCTCAAGTGAATATCAATTATTTTTAATGCATAGACAGGGTACTATTGAGCATCAATAGTATACATTGGTTATTTTTGTTGTTGCTTGTTGTTAGGATTGGTTTGTGGCTGAGTAGGTAATTGTGTTTGCCTTGGACTAGGACTTGTGGTTGCATGAGGTGGCATTATTGTAGGTTAAGATACTGGAGGTGGTAAGGGTTGATAACCAGGATTTTGATTAGGCCATTGTTGAGGTCCTCTCCCTTGGTTATATGGTTTCCAATTCCCCTATGGTGGGTTCCATTGATTTTAAGGCTGTGGCCATTGGGTTTATTGTGGGTTAAACCACTGGTTTTGCTGAGTACTAGGCCAAGCATTGTTCCAAGCAAGTTGGGAGTACTAAGAAAGATTTTGAAAATTATGGTTCTGACATTGGTTATTATAAGGATTAGAAAATTGCAAATGGTCCTGAGGCATACCTTGTCTTGGGGCCCATGGACGATGTTGAGCAACAAAGAACACTTTCTCATCCCCTCCTTCTATTTTCATGTACTCAGTAGGAAGGTGTTGGTTATCCAAAATCACCACCAGTTTACACCCACAATATTTATTTTGCTTGCGACAGTGATGGTAGTATTTAGCTAGCTCTGCTTTGGCATATGCATGCTTCTTTTTGGCATTCATTGTATCCAGGTGTGTAGCAACATCATTTATAATTTATTTCTTTAAATCTGACAGCAGGTTCAAGATTTCCATCTTAGAAATGCATGAGCTATTTCCCTTAGCAAGTGTGGATCAAAATCCTATGACCTTCTTTACAGTTGATCTTGAATAGTTGAGGCATATTTTCTTAAGATCATCTCTGGAAGATTGAGATATATCTCCTCTAGACATAAGGTCCAATGCTTCAAGGAAGATGTCATATACCCCTCTCAAGAAAATGAGTTTATGTGAATCCTCCTCCATCAAATGTTGTGGATTCTTCTTCAAGTTGTACAAGAAGCGTGAAAATTAATCTTCCAGAGTTTCATCTTCCTTTTTTGACATTCAAAAAATGTCATCTCCTCTCAAGTCACCCCTTTACAATACTCTTTGTATTTTTTTGTAGACACAGAGTCTGCATCTCATTCCAACTGGTTATTGCATCAGCCCTTAATCCCATAAACCATCTGAGAGTTGACTCCTTCAATGTTGCTAAAAACAAATTGAGTTTGTGGCCATTGGTGTTGTAGTCAAAGCTTCAACAAAGAATGTCAAACTCAAACAAAAAGGTGTCAGGATCTTCAGTTATTAGGCCATAAAACTTTGGAATTGCAGCAGTGGGTATGTTCTTGAGGTTAGAATTATTGATAAGGCTAGGAATAAGAAATGGAAAGGTAGGTTGTACAATTACTGAAGGTACTTGGAAATGAATTTATTGCTGGAAAGGAACATTATCCAAAGAACTATGCATAATAGATGCACTTGGGGTGGAATTGTCAAGAAAACTGGCCAAAATCTCAGCAAAAGGTTGAATGTCAATTGGATCAAAAGGGTCTTCTTCAAATGAAGGTGCTGCAAGAAATTTAGGACTTGCATCAACAAAAGGTAATTCAACTTCTTCAAATTCTTTGTTCAGATTAATAGATTCTCTTGGGAGGAATCTTCCATGGTCATCTCGTCTTCTTCCTCTTCGATGCATGCAAGTAATTATGTAAACTTGTGAAGCAAGTTCAGGACTGCAAACTACTATCCAGAAAATAGGGAACTATCTAAAAAGTGGAAAAATGACTCAATAAGGTTCTCATCTTGACACCATCCTCGACAATGGTGCCAAAACTGAACAACCCCATAATAGGTAATAATAATCATACCAAATCTTCTCCTAGGAATGGTTGGCAAGTGATCTATTTTAGTAAATATGATTTAGTTTTTGGTTGTCATTTATGGCAACACATCTAGGTTTAAGACCAATTACTTTGAAGTTAAGTTTTGTTGATTCAGAAATTGACCAAGTATAGTAGCCGTGATACAGGAGTATTTTGGATGTTGAAGACAGAGATCGATGAATTAGGGAAAGTGACCTTAGATGAATACAATATGGAGTATGTATGACCTCCACCTAAGATCGATTTACATTTGGTTAAGTTTATGATGAGTTATTAGGATTTGAAGATAGTCAGACTGCAGAAGAACAATGATACAAAGCAGTTGGACAACAAAAAAGACTGAGGGAGTATGACTTGGAATCCAGGAAATTGAAGTTGTATTTTGGTTGTTGATAGTCTATACTTTGACTATACAAGAGCGTCAACTATGCATTTAATGTTTACTATATTAAATGTATTTTGTATTGAAGGCCGACTTAGTATTATTTGTAATAATCATATAGAGAGCCGACTTTGTAAAGTTATGAGATATATATGTAATATCTTTTTGTAAAGATTATGTATGCATGTGAATGTGTATGTAATAGTTATCTGGAAGGGCATACATGCAAATTGCAGAGCAGAGAATGGCAGAGCTATAAAGGAACTATCAAAGCATTTGTGATGCTTGTTTTGTTCACGACTGAGAACTTTTTGTAATAGAATTACATTGTAAGAGCTGTAAGCTCAGAAGCCCCTAATAGGGTGTTATGAACCTTTAACAGGGTTGTTATTCCTCTAACAAGGAAATGTACTATGTAATATTTAGCTCCTAACAAGGCTAGGTCTCCTTATAGGGACATTATACTTTAGTACATGCTTGTGGGTATCATCCCCACCGAGGTTTTCCCTTGGCCAGGGTTTCCTCATAAACAAATCTTGGTGTTATGAGTATTGTGTAATTTTCTTATGTTCTTTACTTTACTACAAATGTATGGTTAATGTTTAAGTAATTGAAGAATTAGTTTAAAGTGCTATTATACTAATTCACCCCCCCTCTCAGTATAATCCAATCCTAATAGGAATAGTGTATTCAAACTAACGATTATTTTCCCTATCATGAAGTGCATTTGAATTGTCAACCCAGGGACGTATACTTGAAATGGGACATCACAATTTGTGCACTAAGTCTCTCATAAAGTCATATCACTTAAGCTGTAGGAAGGAAAATACATGAAAGAAACTTATGCTATTGCTACAGGAAAGTAAACACACACAAATACTTAATGAAATTAATGCTGACAACTGTAAGCTCAAATTTAACTATCAACCCAAATCATTCAATATAATTATCCCTGTAGGTGATGCATAAACATACATGAGTTATAATGCTACAGGAGGAAACAATAAATTCTACTTGAAATGTTGTAAATGCTGAAAGCAACTTAACCTAGTCTACTCTAACCCACCTTCCAAGTGGCCCCCCTTGGTTGACTTTTGCTAACTACTAACACAAAATATAACTCAAAATCACTCCATTATATTTCCATTATTAATGATTACATCATAGTGAAACAATGTACGAAACTAAAAGAGTAACTTTGTAATGGTATCATCCAAAAACTAGCTGGCTATAATCTAACAATCATATCCCTTTATATAGAGGATTGATATTTATTTAAAACATGAAGATAAGGTCTGACTAATTCATGTCATAAAGAAAGGGGAATGTAACAACCCACGATAGAATATCATAAAGACTGGATAACTGCTTCAATGAATTATTGATCACAGAGAAAATATAGCATAGTTGTGTTCCTATATTCCATGAAATGATAGTTCCTTCAATTTAGCATGCATCTCCCATGGTGTTATAATGGTTCTCCTCATCATAGATGGGACTTCATCATTTCCTCATCAATTTTGTCGATCCACTCTCAAGATGCTCCTCTTTTCTGGCAGATTAGTAGCATATACATGTATATTCAAGTTTTCAACTATTCAACTTAATCCAAATGTTAGGACATACATTAAAAAAATTATATGAAATACTGTGACATATATATAATATTTAGAAAAGTATTTCACTACTATCTACCCACAGGTTTCATGGTTTTGACTTTACTTATAGCGTTCAATCATAAGTTCAAGTACTTACAAGTTTCACAAGTGTTTTGGAAATGTCTTAAAACAGAGCATAAAATCAATATAAAATAGAGTTAAATTATTACCCCATAAATACCACTTATTTAATGTGATTATTTCCAAGAATTCTTGGAGGACCCGCAATGGAATGGTTCTCAAAATTACCCTCAAACGTGCGAACATTTGAAGTGTTGACATCAAAATGTATGACTCATTACTCATACAACATCAAACATGAGATCACAATGATAAATTTATGAAGCACTAAACAAAATGAGGGAGAATCATTCCTAGTATTCTTGCAAAGGTGGGGAATGTTGTTTAATTGATATCCTAGAAGTATGCTTGAAAAAGAGAAAATGGATATCTTTCTAAATAGTTTAAACACAATCATGAACTATCGGTTACAACTCCAATGCCCACCTACTTTTGAGAAGATCATATAAAATGGAATCAACATAGAGGAAGTTTTGGTTAAGATTGGAGAGATCAATATTTTTAAGGAAAATAAGAATTTTCCTAATAACCATAATAATTCCAACCACAACAATCAGGCTTCAATTAATAACAATCAGTTTTGGTTCAAGACCACTAATAAGGGCCCTGTCAATGATGGAGTTGTTGAGGAAAATGACTTAAAAGACACTCCTTTAAATCTCATGAGATCTTCTAATCAAGCGAATAATGTAAATCAATCTGCGAAGGTCCCATTCAACAACAACAATAACAACTTTCCAAACAAGCAAGAAGCTAACAAACCAAAACCGTTCTTTAGCCCGTCACCAAGAAGGAAGTTCAAACCCTTGGGTGAACCACTTGAGAATTCTCTAAGGACTCTCATTTCTAATAAGATCATTTTCTACTAGAGCCAAGGCCCTATGAACCACAAGTTAAACCCTCATGGTAGAATGATGCTCATATTTGTGAGTATCATCAAAATAAAGGGCACAAGACCAATGAATGCATGAGATTAAAGCATGAGGTGAAAGAATTGATAGATAATGGGATAATTAAGATAGAAGGGCCTCAAAACAATGAAGATCATGTGGCCTTAAAAAATCCTTTCTTCAATCATGAGAAAGGGGAATCTTCCTATAACAATCAAAATAACAAAAGAGGAAATGAAAAAGTAAATAAAGCACATAGCTATGATAATGTAATCAATTCCTTATCAGGATATGAGAATAATATCAAATTTATTGTTGGAAAATATCAACCATCAAAGGAAACCTCTAATGTTGTTACTAGGGGGTAAGCATCAAAGATAACCTTACAAGGAACTACCCCTATGTTAGGGTTTGACAAATCCGGAACAATATAAGAATAACAGTTATATGCAGAAAACAAAAGAAGAATAAAACTTAACACATATAAGACATAGGTTTAATGTGGTTCACCCAAAACTTGGGCTACGTCCACCTACACATTTGTTCAACCTTTCTTATTATCCAACAAAAATGTACACAACCTTATAATGCATTATACATCTCAAATGCTTATAACATGCGTTTTAGGGAAACCTCTAAAATTGACCATTTTAGGGTTTGCCCCAGGAAGAAGGTTTTCAAAGTAGTTTCTAATATATTAGTTGGTTGGAAAATATTTGGAAAAGTATTTTCTGGAAGTGGTGTTGATACTGTAGGAAGGTCTGGAACTTCCATTATAATAGGAGGTTCTAGTGCAAGAAGGGTAGTACCGGATCTCAAGTGAATATCAATTATTTCTAATGCATAGACATGGTACTATTTAGCATCAATAGTATACATTGGTTGTTGTTGTTGCTGCTTGTTGTTAGGATTGGTTTGTGGCTAAGCAGGTAATTGTGTTTTCCTTGGACTAGGACTTGTGGTTGCATGAGGTGGTATTATTGCAGGTTAAGATATTGGAGGTGGTAAGGGTTGATAACCAGGATTTTGATTAGGCCATTGTTGAGGTCCTCTCCCTTGGTTATATGGTTGCCAATTCCCCTATGGTGGGTTCCATTTATTTTAAGGCTATGGCCATTGGGCTTATTGTGGGTTAAACCACTGGTTTTGCTGAGTATTAGACCAGGCATTATTCCAAGCAGGTTGGGAGTACTAAGAAGGATTTTGAAAATTATGGTTCTGCCATTGGTTATTATAAGGATTAGAAAATTGCAAATAGTCCTGAGGCATACCTTTTCTAAGGTCCATGGACGATGTTGAGCAACAAAGAACACTTGCTCATCCTCTCCTTCTATTTTCATGTACTCAGTAGGAAGGTGTTGGTTCTCCAAAATTGCCACCAGTTTGCACCCACAATCTTTCTTTTTCTTGCGACAGTGAGGGTAGTATTCAGCTAGCTATGCTTTGGCAACTGCATACTTCTTTTTGGCATTCATTGTATCCAGGTGTATAGCAACATCATTTATAATTTATTACTTTAAATATGACAGCAGGTTCGAGATTTCCATCTTAGAAATGCATGAGCTATTTCCCTTAGCAAGTGTGGATCGAAATCCTATGCCCTTCTTTACAGTTGATCTTGAATAGTTGACGCATATTTTCTTAAGATCATCCTAGGAAGATTGAGATATTTCTCCTCCAGACATAAGGTCCAATGCTTCAAGGATAGATTTCAAAATATGGTGGGTCATCTCATTGCACCTCATTGTTTTTCCTTTTTCTAACAAGATGACGTGTCCATTAATCATCCCCAAAATCTTCCACTGCATATAGAGGTTTTGATACATAAACATCGTGTCAAAAGAGTCCTTATTTATGGGGGAGCTGGTCTAAACATTTGTACATTGAGTCTAATCAAAGCCCTAGGATTTTCTGAAGGTGTCATGGATCCAAAGAAGAAGATCGACCTATGATGATGAAGAAAGGTCTTCTAAAGGAATGGTGGTTTTTCCCATTCAAGTGGGGATAATAAAAAAAGATACCATTTTCCAAGTTCTTAACTTGAAATTAACTTACAACATTTTTTCTAGGGAGACCATGGATTCATGAAATGCAAGAAGTACCTTCAACATACCATCAATATATCAAGTTTCCATACATGGGAGAAGAAATTACTATAAGTAGAGATGTGAATCTTTTCCAATATTGCAACATTGTTAAACATGTGAACAAGACATTCATCCCACACAATAGTGAAGGGGCTACCCCAAGTGCTCCTAGAGAATAAAATCAAGAAGATGGTCCTAGCTCAACTTTGGTCACTAACTCAAATCAAGACAAAACTAACTCATCTACATCAACTAAGGGTAAAGAGAAAGTTAGTTTCATAGATGAAAGTAATAAGAGTGCTAAATTAAGTGTTTCAAATCAAGATGAGGGAGATTAGAACCCCTCTAGGGTTGAAAATGAAAGATTCCAACAAACACATTATAAAAAATGGATAAGTTGATGAAGAAATTTGAGAAATAATGCAAAATCTATCAAAAGGGTGTCGGGGAATATTTCATGTCATTGTTTGATTTACCTCCTTCTCCAAAGTCACATGGTAGGCCAACTAGTGCTCATTCAAATGAAAAGTATAATGTCCATTTTGTAAGATCAAGTGACAATTCACCAAAGGAAGAAAAGGGTAATGAGGTTTTAAAATGGTTGTACAAAGATGAGGAGGCTTCAAGTTCCCATATAAAAAGGGTCCAAAATGTGAGTATCGAAACACATCAATATGGAAAAGGTTTTCAAATCATGCAAAAAATGGGATATAAAGGAAGAGGACCCTTGGGTATAAGGAATAAAGGATTTCCAGAATCCATACAACTTTGTTGGAGATCTAAAGATGAAAAATCAAGAATAGGATACCAAGAATGAGGAAATGGTTCAAAGAACTTCAAAGACTCTTATGAACACATCCATATGGTAGATTAATAAAGTGAAGATGATTTTGGTAAATATGAATGGGATTCCTTATCTGAGACTTCTTGTCACAATAAGGAAGTGGATGTAATTCATACTTATGCTTCTACATCTAATGCAAACAAGCAACCAAGTATGGATCAAGGGTTAAGTTCTAATCAAGGGCCATATAATTACCAAGTGTAGACACCTAATTTTGGGCAAGGTGAATCAATCAGGCACAAAGTGAGAAAAATTATCAATTCAAATCAATTCAAATCAATCAAACTATGAATTAATTGAATTATTATCATAGTCTTGGATTAATCAAATCAAATAAATCAATTTAATTGTGCAATTGAAATTAATCATTTAATTGCATAGTTAAAAATAATGTAAATCAAATCCAACCCTTTTAAGGGTACACGTGGCTAAACAAATCAATTAATTAAATCCCTTAATTTCCTCATCCTTCACATGGGTTAAAAGTTCATCAACCAATGAGTATTGAGAACGGGAGCTCACATGGATCAAGCCAAATTCATCCTCTATCACACATCTTGAAAATGCATCTTGATCACTCAAATTGTCCCCTCATTTTAAACCACCCTTTAAATGGTCTTAACCTTTGAGACCATTGACTTAACCAAACTCTAATAATGGGTTAATAAAATCTACCCCCTACCCTTAGGAAATCCTTTAAATAAAAGCCATTTTTAATGCATTTACATGACACACACTCATGAAGCAAAGCATCATCACTATACGTAAATAGTTTTGAATTCATAGAAATTACATCTTTAGGATTTGAATTTTAGTGAGCAATTGGAGTTAAATGAGAACAAATCTTTATCAATTCTCATTTTAGGACTGTCATTATGGATGCTTGAGCTAAGAGCATGTTGTTTTATTTCCAAATTAGAGAGCCATGAGATGCTCAATTGTTGATTTCAATTCAATTAGTTAATCTTTGTTGAATTGATGTAAATGATACTAATCTCATTAAGGTATAAAATTTATATACACAAATGGCGCCCACTGTGGGGCTGGAAGCCTCAATCTAACAAAATTTGATCTTTATGAGTTAAATTTGGAGTGTTTTGTGTTGCGGATTTGAAATTTGTAGGTGAAGTGATGTGTATGAGGTTAAAGTGTGAGGCCTTTGCATTGTGAAGTAGCGCGCATACAATTTATTTTGTCTTTTTCTAATTTTCTCTCATCGCATTAGACCGCAAAGTAATGCGTATGGGGGTAAAGGTTGATGCCTTTGCACAACAAAAGAGTGTGTGCAAATATAAATCCAGACACCTTTATGCAGCCAAGAAGCACCTGTCAGACAAATCCTAACGCCTTTGCATGACAAAGTGACATGCAAAAAGATCTATTTTACTGCTTACTATCTTTTTCTGAAGCACTCTTAAATTCTATTTTAATGCATTTCAATTGTTAAATAGCGATTGTAATTGTTAAGTAGCACTTTCAAAGTTTTAAACAACGTGTAGCAGCAATAAAGCAACACTTTGTAACCTTTAAAATAGTGCATTCTGTTGTTTTTAACATTCTACAATTTTCTGATAGACAACTAATTAGATGAACTTTATTTGTCACTTTGCAGATGTCAGAGCACAAGAAGGTGAAGAAGCCTGCATTTAGGATCCATAGGAAAGAAAGAGAGATCAAAAGGACTCTAAGGTTTGAAAAGCAAACTTATAATGCAAATTGTTTGGAAACATTAAATGAGGAGGAGAAGCTCTATGATCATTTCTTAAAAGTTTTAAAATCCTATAAATCTAAATTTGCTTCATTAAATTGATTCATTTCACTTTGAAAATCTTTTGATTTAGGTCTTAATTTGAGTGAATTGAAGCATTTTATGTTTTGAATTTGGTTTCCTCATTTTCTGTGAGCTTTGTTGACTAATCTTGTTGGAGGAGAGGATGCCAAGGAGCTGGAACTATTGCCACTAGGTGAGTAGAAAAAATAAGCAAAAATCTAAAAAATGTGCCTAGCCTATGCTAGTATTGATTGAGGTATTTTTCATATCCTCCTTGCATTACTTAAATTGCGGCTTTCAAAGTTCCAAATATAACATAATTAAAAGTCTATTATTGTTTGCCAAAGGAGACATTAGGCCTATGTTCTCAACTTTTTAAGTTGGTCAAAATGCCAAACATGTCGAATTTGGTGATAGAAAGAAATAATTGGAAATGAACAAACAGTAAAGTCTAAACCTCCTTGTTTGTGGAAGAGAAGTGCTAGGTATATTCTCTTCACTCTTTGAGTGAATCAAAAAGCCAAAAACACTTAGAATCCCTTAGTTTAAGAGGTGGATAATTGAAAAAATTGTTGCTATTGTGTTTGGAAGTGGAAGATGGTAGGGATATGCTCTTACCCTTTTGGGTGATCAAATTCCCAAACCTATTGGCTCATTTTATTTCTCACTTTATGATGAACATGCTAGAAGATTAGAGGGCCTGCCTCCCGAGAATTGCCTTACAAGGACAGTGAGAGAGAATGACCCAAGTGGGATACAACAATTTTAGCCATGGTAATCCAAACCACTATAATAAAAATGCATTCATCCTTAATGGGTTGAGTGATGGAAAAAATTAAGAATCAAACCTCCTTTAGTAGTCCTTCGGGATTGCACAAAATTGTGTTTTTATGCATGTGTGAGGCCTCTATAATGGGGGATGAGACTTAAAAATTTACGAATAGAATCTTGACTACAACCTAGTTAAAATAGCAATGCCGACCTACTAAAGCCATTTAAAAACCAAATTTTTCCATAGGTAGATTGCTTGGAAGAATTTTTTGTGAAAGACCCGTGAAAATGATTGAGAACATACACTTTGTGTATAGATTAAGGGTTAAAACTTTGCTTTGTTGTGAGTGTTGTGGTTGATGTTTTATATTGCAAAAATATTAAATTCATCTAGATCTGATCACACTTTAAAACTTTTAAAAATCAATCAATCAGTGATCGAAAACAACAAAAATTTCCTATTCCACAAGCCTTTTAACACATACCAACAAAGAAGTAACACCTATTAACCATTAATTAACACTTGTAAACAAACATCTACCTCCTGTGACCAGAGAAATAATGCATGATAAGAGACTTTTACTGCTTGTAAACCAAGAAGTAGTGCATGCAACTTTGTTTTAATGTTTACCATCTATAAAGTAGCACTCCTAAATAGTCAACCATTGCATTTTGCTTTTCCAGTGAGTGCGTAAAACTCTTTAAAGAAGTGCGTACAAGATTTTAAGTAGCACATATAGATTGAGACACTCAAACAATGAGTCTCTCCCAGGGTTTTTGGAAAATTTTAAAATCATATTTGGATACCCTTTTTGGAGTACCTCCTGTCTAATGCAACAAATTTGATAAAATCCTTACAAATTTAGGACGTAAAGAAATTTTCAAAGGATAAATCAATAAAATGAAAAGGAGAAAGGAAATAATATCATGGATCTATTTGAAACACAAATCAATCCTATGGAAAACCAAGATCAAAATTTCCATATGCATCAAGATGAAGAAGTAACTAAAGAGGAAGTTGAGGAGGCGTCCTAAGATCCCATATTCCTTGAAGTCATGGGAAAAATATTGAAGAGGAATAAATAAATATATTTCTTAAACTTAGCTCGATTAGGAGTTAAGCTTCCTCATAACTATGACACATTAACCTTAAATAAGGATGGGGAAAAAGAAAAGGATACATCATATAACAATCCATCGTTAAGATCAATATTTCATTTTCTTTATGATCACGAGTCATGCATATCTTCATCTTCTTCAAAAAAAGAAGCATTTAAGCACAACAAACCTACCTTTGATCAAGAACAACTTCATGACCATCCTATCTTTGATCAAGATAATGAAGAGAAAGATACTACTTGTTGGTTATTTTTCTTGCACTCTCCTTTCCTAGATGAAATTTTGAGACTAGGCCGTGGGATTACAAACCTAGGATACAAACCTGCCACCCTCAACAAAAAGGAGACAAGAAAAAAGTCCAATTGACAAGGTTCTAAGATTTTATACACTTTGAGTTCCACATCACTTAGGTGGGTATTACCTAATCTGCAAACTCATGACTCCTTTGTGACAAATACAAGCTTGTAGATATATAACTGTGGAATAGTTTTCAAAACTTTAGGTAACAAGTACCTCACTATTTTATCAAATCTTATGCAGTATCCCACTTGCATAGAGTATGTCTGAAAACTAGAACTATCCCAACTCTTTCAAACAACATGAAAGGGAAATGATTTTCAATTTATATTTTGATTAATAGATCTCTGAAATACCCCAAGTCTTTCATAGACCAGTGCCTTATCCAATGGGCAACGAAGTCAATCATAACATTGCAAAGAAGATAATGAACAAAGAAAAACAACACAGTCTGATATGTCTATATGCCTTATATAAGACACACCATATCAACCAAGTCATACTTCTAGATCCATCTGTGTATTCAAATATGCAATTACCTACTCAAAGAATTTAATCCTCCCCTTGGAAGAGACCTTGGAATAGACAATACATTAATCAACATCCATTGAAAGACAAGTTTGGAATATCCTTAATACCCCATCTCATACATATCTGAATACATATCCTAAATCATAGTTATCCCTTGAATAATTCTATTGCAAGATTTACAATATACAAAACTAAAACACCCTGGATGTCCTAGTTTATATGATTCAAAAACATAATGGAGACAACTTGATAACATAACAACAATACTAAATTTCATTCATAAGCAAGCTATTACAATGATGTTCTTCCCTGAAATAGAAAGGATACAAGAACACCCTATAATTAGAGAAGAGGGAAAATATATACAGAGGTACCACACTTGGAACCTTCTCTGAACATTTGTTGAGAAACTAGAACAGAACCAAATGAGGAACCCCCAAACAAAACATAATTAGGAACCCTTAAAATAGAGAAAAGAGGGATAGATATAGAAAAATGAAACCCTATAATTTAGGTCTAATTGACATTTGTCCTTCTTTCAATCTAATTCATACTAAAAATACAATATGATCTCCATGGCCACTTGGCTAGAAATATTAATGCAGAAGTGATAGGAAGCAGACTAGGGTTTCAAAGAGTATACAATATTGAATAGAAAACCCTAAAATCACCACACAACATTAATGAATCTACAATAAATAGAAAACATCCCCTCAGTACCATACCACTTCAATAAATTGACTCAGAAGATCAGATCCATCCACCAACTGCCTTTACAACTTTGAAAACAATGCCACTGCTTGAAACTCTGAGAAATAATTTTAAATATTCAAATATTCCATCCCTAATAGCTACAGGTGGCACAAAAATACCTGTCAAGATTAATCCTTATCACAGTTTTAAAACATATTCGTGGATCCTCTTAAGTTACCTGGGCACAAGATCTGATTGGACACGTGTCACATAGGTGCAATGCCTCAATGGATAGATCTTGATCACCTTTTCTTTGAGCCTTTACACCTATCATCATATCAGATTGAAACCGATCGATCTTTACCTATATCTTTTTCCTTGGCCTTTAACTCACCTTTAACCTATACTTTTACTCTGTCTTTATCTGGAGATTGTGTGACTATGTAATCTCCAAGTCATTGAACATTTACCTTTACTCAGGCTAAGACCAAAGATTACACGTAAGCAAGATATTCTCATTGCATTGACAGTCTAGATCATTCTCTCAACAAACCTGTCTGACTAACTTGACTCAAGCTCTTAACTGTAGTCTATCCCGAGATTCATCGAATGGAAGAAAATCTAAGTCGCGAGATGAAAATCCAAGCCCAGAGTTTATCCCGAGATTACGTGACAGCCACAAGATCTTCATTACATCGACGACCTACACTGAATCTCAAGACATATCTGTACTTGACCATTTCATTATGAGATTAAACATGAACCATACGATCAACACTAAATCTATGATTCTAAATTTATCTTTATCAACTTAGCTCTTAACCTTATCATGACTCAAGTCACTTGGAGATTGTACGACTAAAGGAAAAATACAAACCCAGATTGTTAATCCTTTACCTTTGGTCAAATCTATAGATCACATGACTGAAGGCATCTCAAAGTCTCTGAATGATTCTTTAACCCTTGAGTTTATTTTGAGACTACTCGCAAGCCACAATATTAGATCTTGATCAATGATCTATGTTAAGTCTCTGAATCTTTCTGTACTTGCTCATTTTCTTGTGAGATTATGCACCAGCCCTAGATCTTGATCTACATCAGTGGTTATGATCCTTTCCATGCAAACTCCACCTTGGTTTAACTTAAATCATACTCCATTTAGAGATTGCATGACCAAGGCAAATCTCCAATTCGCTAGATAAATTCTTCAACTCTGGTTATATTTGGAGATTTAGCACAAGCCCTTAGATTCATCTATCCTTGGAAACACATGGCAACACCATATCAAATCCCTAAAAAGTTATCTCAGGCTTGAGACTAACCATG
This sequence comes from Thuja plicata, assembly GCA_018584345.1. Lineage (NCBI taxonomy): Eukaryota > Viridiplantae > Streptophyta > Pinopsida > Cupressales > Cupressaceae > Thuja > Thuja plicata. Next base: position 664,874 of record MU223593.1, read on the forward strand.
CTTGAACTTTGGTCCATTGCGAGATCACACAAATAAAGAGATCTCCAAGTCACGAGAACATTTTTTAACCCTCGAGTTCATTCTGAGATCTCACGCCAAGAACATGATCTAAACAAGATCTATGGTCTGTGCTAGATCTCCAGAAATATCATGGCATCATCAATTTATTGTGAGATTAAGTGCCATCCAGTCATCTCGATCATGATCTACGATCCTCGCCAAGTCTTGCAATCCTTTTGTACTTGATCAATTCTTCATGAGATTACACACCAGCGACACGATCATAACTTAAAAGGAACCTGATCAACGATTCAGTCTTAATCTCAAGATCCTTAACTTAACCTTAGGTGCATTCAGAGATCTCATGACCAAGAAAAAAAGTAAACTATGTCTTGACTCTGGGTCTATCTGGAGATCACGCGACTAACTAAGTTGTAGAAAGAAAATCTTGACTCATGGTTTGATCAGAGATTATGCGTGAACCACAAGATCTAAAACAAGATTGACAACACGTGTGAAATCTCTAGATCAAAAGAGCATATTCCATTTTGTTTGGAGATTAAGAGATACAAGCCTGTGCCAAGTCGTGAGATAGAAAGGAATATTTGATCCTTTTTAAGAGATTACACGACTAGGCAAAGGGAATAAAATGCACATGACAAAAAATAACTTAAGTGGCTTAGAAAAGGTAACTTCAAATTATAAAAAGTCATGCGGGGTTTAGGGATTTTTTGTTCAATGGCTAGGAAATTTGAAAATAGGGTTTGGGGACAAAGCAAGAAATAGGAAAGTTTTCATGACTTAGACCAAATTTTCTTACAGATTTTACAGTGCTAACACTACTCTTAAGCAAGATCTAATGGGAAAACCTCTATTTAGAAATGGTTCTCCTATAGCCTTTATTTATTCCACCATTCATCCATCTCATAAAGCAACAAAGATAACCAAAATGTCTACATTGAACAAAGAACCTAATGCTTTTCATGCTAATTATGTCTACCCTCAAGGGCTACCTCTAAAAGAAACCCAAGCTAACTTACATCTTTCTGCAAATCTTTTCCATGCTTCAAAGATCTTAGATCCTAAGCTATCATTGCTTGAATTCCTATTATAACCATTCAAAAGGATCCCACATCATTCCTCCAAGAATCTCCCATGCATACCCAAAATCATACCTTGTCCTTAGAAGTGGTTCCATGTCAAGAGGATAATCCAAAGGGTGAAGACAAATATATCAATGAAGATCAAGATCAAGATGGTATACAATCCCCTCCCATATTTGATAAAGGTCCCATATCCATAGAATCCCATGGTTATCCCCTTGCACCCTTTCATTTCTTCCAATCTGATATCCTTCCATCTCAAGAACAAAGTACCCTTCCAAGCTCCATATCTTGTCCACTTCCCAAGCAAGATCAAGATATCCCTTCTACCATTTCCAATGAACATATTGAAAATCAAGAGCAAATTACACTCTCTACATCATCCAAATATCCTTGTCAAGATCAAAGTATCTCATCAACCCATTGTCATACTCCTCTATATTCACCTCAAGAAATCATCATTCCTCCAAATCCCTTTCATGATAATAAATCCCTTCAAGCTTCAGTTGTTCCTATAAAAGTCGCTCCTATGAAAGATACTCATGAGCCTATTGGTATTAAAATAAATCTTGAAAATGAGAGCCTTGGAAATGCATCTCACTCCAAAGATGTTGATATCCCTTTCACGCCTTATCTCCCTCCATTCAAATGTAAGCATTAGAATTTACCATCCTCCAAATCCATCTTTGGTCCATATATCCCAAAGCTAAAGCCTTCATACCTTCCATCCATATTGGGTCCATATATACCTCCATAAAACATGCCTACCATCCCTAGCTCTCCATTCACTTAACCTACCATGTATCAAGATCAATGAAGGCACACATACTTGAAGAATGTTCAAACACCAATCCATATGAACCGTCCATATTATTCCTATTCACCTACAATTCCCAAGTCTTTTAGAAGCAATTTGGATGTGCAACATAGAAATAAAAAATCCAAGAATCCACATATGTATAAAGATCAACATGTCCCATCTAATAGACATGTGAATGAAAAGGAAAATGAAATATCCAAAAGGCCACCAAGGTCCACAAAGAAAAAGTAAATATCAAAAATACCACAAAGGTCCACCAAGAAAAAAGAAAAATCAAAGAAAATGTGGGTTCCAAAATCCATTATTGAAGAAATGCATTATAAAGCATCACAAAAGAAAGAAAACTCAAAGGCTATATGGATTCCAAAGTCACTTTTAAAAGATTTACACACAAAATAAAAAACAAAGTTGACATTCAAGCTTCCAAAGGCTTCCACTCCATCTCCTTCCAAACATGTTCCACTTTCCAAGTCTACTTTGGGTTCCTATATCCCCAAATCTACTATCTTAAATGCATCCCAACCTCCTTCATCCATTGTTCCTCCATCATTCCACCACCCTTCAAGGTGTGTGTCAAAGTTGATATTGCCAGCATTTCCTTCCATAACATACCTGCTTCTTATCCTCATATTCATTATCCAACACTTAATTTCGATCTTTCCATCCCTCTTATCCAATATGTGGCACAAAAACTTAACCACCATATACCTTTATCCTCCATACATATCCTTTATTACCACCTTATCAATAGCTTTGAGCATCCTTTCCATAACCATGGTTCATTATAGCATATCTTTTAAGAGAGCATTGTCCAAAGATCTAGATATTGGGGAAATATTGAAAAAAAAAAAAAAGAGAAAACAATAAGAAAAAAGAAAAAAAAAGTGCCTTGGTGAAAGCCTGGTAAATAGGCACCTTGGTAGCAAAAGTAAAGAGAAACAAATCCATCCCATGGTGAAAACCACTTCTTATGGCGCCTTGGAAAAGTACCATGATGAAAATGTGGCAAATAGGTGTCATGCGTAATTCCTCCCTCTTGCACTCTACACTTGGGAGAAAGTTTCATTCATGTTATCCTTCATGTTCCTACCATTTATCTCACTTACATCCATATTCCCTCTTTCACCTTTGACCTTGACAAGGTTGAACATATCCATGAGCATCAGGTATCCTAACATCCATTATTATTTCCATCATCCTATGATGCATCCATGCTACCCTATCGTGATCTTGCTTATCCCAAATTCACCTTCATTATTCCTAAGCAGTATTACAATAAGCTCAAACCATCCCCTCATAGACTCCATCACATCTTTATCTTAATTGTGGTATCCTATCCATATCTTATCCAAATTTACCCCTTGCTCTTCATCAAAATGAAGGACGTAAAATCCAAAAATTGTTTTCAAAAACTTCTTGACATGTCCACTCTTTTGGACCACCCACTTTCATGACATCAGGTCATTATCCTATATTCTATCTAGCACTGCATCATTGGCTTTCATTTCTTATCCAAAATATGCTTCACATTTCTATATCCTTTTTCCTTAGCTTGGGTAATCTTGAGGAGATGGTCCTACATGTCACATTCACTACACATGCTTCATCCATCATTGCTTATCCATTTTCGATACATCATCTTGCTCATCCATACATCATGTCCTATAATTTTCTATACATTGGGGGCAAACCAATGTGATCTTGTTTGAGATATGGTAATCTTTAAAAATCTAAAAGATCAAAAATTTCTAAAAAATTGAAAAATATTTAAAAATCCCCAAAAATTCAAAAATCTTTAAAATCCAAAAATACTAAAAAATTCAAAATCCAAAAAATCATAATAAAGTCTCTGAGCTGCATCTTGCATAAACTGAGCTTTTATCATATTTTGAAGTTTGCCCAAGCCCAACAATTTCTTTTCAACTAGGGGGCATTAAGCCAAATCAACAAATTTCACCAAAGCAGGCACCGATTCACATGAATCGACACATCAAACTAGGGAACTTGATCTTTGACCTTGGATTCATTATCTTGTCACATTAATTCTTTACCTTCATTGACTTATTATTATCAGGATTAAAAATTTATAAACCAAAGGATCAAAATGGATGAAGTTATATTTGAAATATGGATACAACAATAGCACTAAGGTTTGTTGATAAGGTATTTAATTTTCTTGAGTCATTTCTTTCTAGCTAATCCATGATGTTTCAACTAGATTTAAAATGATGAAAGCATGACATCTTTTCTTGATTTCTGTGTTACTTATTTAAGATTGCTTCTTTGAAGTATTTGATTTTGTCTAAGGACATGACTATCAAAGAGTCATCGAGGACATTGTGCATATGGAGTGGATTCAATCTCTGCTTGTCTACGCAAAAGGATACACGGGTCATTTAGATCTTCCATATCTTAATGCCAACATCCATTTACAATATTGAATCTGATGAATGTGGTATTCATACTCCCATGGTTGAACCAATGAGAGTTGTACCAACTTCATTGTTGAAATTTGAAGGAAGGAGTTATTCAGATAAACATGGTTTGAAAATATAATCAGTGAGGGTTGTACCTTTTTAGGTTCCAAAAGGCTTGATGGTGAAAATAGAAAAATCCATGCATTCTTTGCAAAAATGACAGTTATTTACATTCATATAGATTAATCTTGCATTGTGGTAGTTGTGGGATTTTTCCAAAAGGGAGCGGAAGTTAATCATGGTTACATCATCAAATATTTGATCCACCAAATGATCAATGCTACATCAAGGTTATCATCACTATACATCTGATCACCTAAGGGCGGCCTAACCATCTGATCGTCTAGGGGAAACCTAACTCTATCTATCACCTATACCTACATCTGCACCTGAATCATATCAAATGTCCATATCTATAAGCCTCCCACCATTAATGTTCCAGAGTAAACCTTTTTTTGCAATCAAATCAACTATTAATCAGTCAAATCATCTAATTGATCATTTCACACCATCATTTATCTGATCACCATTTGCTCATCTTGAGCACATCAATTTGTTCGTCTCTCTAGATCTTGAGAGCGAATTATCAATTTATCAAATCAATCCATCAACCTACCTATCCTATCTATTTTCCATCAATACAACATCAAACAAGTGATTATGACTGACATCAAGTGATATCCAAACATCCTCAACATTATAACATTAATAACATTTTATCAATCATCAAATTCTCTCATGACTGGGGCATTTTCAAATTGATTTTATTAGGAAAAAAATCAAAATTTTTCCAAACTCAACCAATATCATCCCACTTCATTTTGACTCATTTCCTGAGGGGGCATCATATCTGTATCATTGGATTAACATCAGGATTCATATCATAACATTTTTTCTCATCATTATTGGCAACATCCTATCAATCAAATCTACATCGATCAAACTGCATCCGGGGCATTAAATTTTTCAGTCGTTATTAGGGAGGTATTTTTTAAAATCAGTGGTTCACATCCGGTTCTTTATCCAACATAAATCAGATCATCAGACATTTATTTGAACCAATGCACTTCGTACATCAGTTCAAAGAGGGGCATTTGTAGACACCTAATTTTGGTCAAGGTGAATCAATCAAGCACATAGCGAGAAAAAAACAATTTTAATCAATTCAAATCGATAAAACCATGAATTAATTGAATTATTATCAAAGCCTTGGATTAATCAAATCAAATAAATCAATTTAATTGTGCAATTGAAATTAATCATTTAATTGCATAGTTAAAAATCAATTTAAATCAAATCCAACCCTTTTAAGGGTACACATGGCTAAAGAAATCAATTAAATCCCTTAATTTTCTCATCCTTCATGTTGGTGTTTGAAAATGTTTATGCTATCTAAAGCTACCAATATGCCTTGAGACTGATCTTAGGAGTGGTTAGCTCCAATTATGGATACTATGCAATACAATTGGACCAACTATAGGGACAAGACTTCCCTCTGCACTTGTGGCTCTGCAAAACCATGGCGGGTACACCTAATCCAGATAACACACAACTCTTTACAACTCTTATTCAATCTGGATTACAACAAAAAATAATGGTAAGAAAGTGCTAAATACTATAACCACCTAAATTTGGTTTGTTCCAACTATGGACCCTATTTGCCCTAAGTGTGATCATACCCTCGATTATGTCCAAACGACCCTATTACTGCTTGGCATAATTCTTTAAATCAATTTAATGTCCTAGGTGATTTTTATCTTTGATTTATATTAACTATTATAGCCATACAATTCAAATCAATTTCGACCAATCAAATCAAATTAAAATCAAATATGGCTATAGTATTTAATTATAAAAGAATTAAATAAATCCCTAAATCAAATACCCACTTGCAAAATAACCCTTTCCCCTAGCCTATTTAATTTAATTAAAATGGCTATAGTCCCCTAATTATTAAAAAACAATTTTATTGTTTAAATAATTAATTCCTATATTACTAAATGAATTAATAAGTTTATTTCATTTATTAATATTCCCCTAAACCCCAACCTAACTTATCTCAACCACTTCTACCCTAGGTTCTAACCCTTCTCAACCCATTCACCCATACTAATCTAATCCTAATCCTAAATTCTACTCTAACCCACCTCCTAATGTTGTCACATTCCATTAAGAAATACTTAGCAACTCAACCCACTTGAGAAAGTCCACTTTCTCAAGCTTGACCTCCTTAAGGTCCACTTTCTCAAGCCATCCTCTTACATCCTCCCTTGCCTCTTTAAGACTTTCATTAATGCCTTATTAATGAAGATGCCTTAAGCCCATGTCTCTCCCATGTCTTATTAATGCCTTGGACATTAATGGCTCTTACATCTTCATTTATGGGTCTTCTAATTCATAAATGAACCTTGTCCCCCCCCTTTCTCTCCCATTCTTCTATAAATAGAAGCCTATTTTGAGAGCAAAGAAGCCTTCACATTAGATCAAAAATACATTGTTATGCTGTTAGATTCATCTTAGATTTACATTCCACTCTTTATTCCATGCTTTTTCATTGTTTTAGTTTCATTTTTTAGAGCTAGAATACATGTTTTTTCATCTTTTTAGCTTAATTTTGAATCAAATCCTTTATGCTAGGATAGTATTGGTCACTGATTTGTAGCATATTCTGAGGGCTAATATGTTATTAATTACACTCTTTCTAGTTAGAAGGTAATAGGTCAATATTAGTGGTTTTGAATGTTTTATCTAACCATTTGGACTAATGCAATGACCTATTGAGTGTTTGTGTTGTTTTCATCAGGTACCCAAATACACACATACATTTCTGGCGCCCACCGTGGGGCACGAATTTTGATTTAGCCTCATTTCTAACACATTTTTGACAATTTGCAGGCTTAGAAATCAGTCATAGAATCTAATTTAATCTTGCATGATCGCATCATGGATACGCCCTCGCATCGCGTAAATTCTGGATCGCATCCAGGATTTCCCAAATCGTATTTGGTTTTGGCTCGCATTTGGTCAGCAAAGGCTCGTATTTGGTAAAAAGGATCGTATCCCAGATACTATATCACATGTAATGAAATTTTAAGATCGTATCTGGTTTAGAAGCTTGTGCATTTCATTTGACTAATCATAACATTTTGACAAAGTGGTGTTTGTGGTATTTTGCAGCTTGATAAGTGTTTACAGGGCATATTTGGAGGTTTTTCATGGAGTTAGATTAGAAAAATACTAACATGGTTTTCACAGGTTGCCAACCCCATCTTGACTTCTATTTCCTTGCTTTCCAAAACATAAAACCATTTCTCTAATTGCTAAGACATCTAGATATTATGCTCTTTTCCTCTTGAGGAGAATCAGAAAGTTGGACATTGTCTTATCATTTGGGATGAAATAGGGAGTACATGAATAACAAACAAACTGTTTAATTCATTTTGGGACATAAATTGAACAAACACAAATCACTAAATCACGTGGGATCAATGAACAAAATTGTTTAATTGCTTTTGGATTCAATAATTGAACAACTCAAACTCATTAAATCATTGTGGTAATTGAACAAGACAAATTTCCCTTTTTCAAAGCTTTTTATTTTCTTTAAAATAGGAATCATTAAATCAAGCTCAACATAGCTGGAGGGAAAGAACATTGTTTTAAGTGTTTGAGGAGAAAATGACATGGACTAGGAGAGTATGCTCTTCTTCTTTTGAAGAATCAGAAATCTAGAACTCCTAAAGCTCGTCAATCCTAGTTACCAATCTTTTAACAGTAGAGGGCCTGTCGGTTGAGGAAAAAAATCTCCCAGAAATGACCCAAGTGAAGACAGGTCTTACGCCGACCCTTCCAACTCACTATAAATAGTTGCTTCCTTGTAGGCCAAAGCCTCAGAAGATGGAACAAGTTTTGTTCTTGGATTTTTGACATTATTCCTTGAACATATCGGGGTATATATAGAGTGGAGCCGCTTGAATCTTGCTTGCAAGACTATATATATTCAGGTACTCATAGGGTTATATGCCTCAGTTTTGCCTTGTGCAATTCTATGGGAGACAGTTTCAAACAGATTGCCCAATAATCTACAACACATTCAACTAAAAGAATTCCTGATTCATCCCTGAAAGGGTGATAATCTTTGTGCAAGACAAAAAGTAATTGCCCCAAGACACTCGTCATATCGTTCCCTCACTTGCGTTTGGAGTCGGTTAATACAACATCATGACTGGAGCCATTGCGTGCTTGGTGATGGCTATATTCTGATTAGCATTTGAGTGTGTACCTAAGTCAATGAGCAAGGATTTTCATCCTCCACCTAGTGAATAGGAAAAGATGTGTACTTGATTCATCCTCTTAACAATGCAAAATTGTTTGACGTGTCAAAAAGATCACTAAAAAGATAAGCTCCTCAAAACAATCAATAAATTTCATACCCTAGAGTAGAAGTGTTTTTCACCCTCTACAATACCTATTGATGCAATCTGGAAACAAACAACTTCACGTTCCTCAAAAACAAATTTTTCAAAATTGACCAAAACTGACAAAATCATCATAAGATTGCATCCCATTTTTCCTGAGTTGTATCCTGTATTTAGGATCGTATCTGGTGCATTGGATAGTATTTGGTCAAACATATAGTCGCATCCAGTTTTTAGGATCACATCAAGGTTTTAGGATCGCATCTGGTTCCGTCAGAGGATCATATCTAGGAGCTTACATTTAGGATAGTGGGCATTTCTAGCAGCTTTTCCTAGGAAGTCTCAGTTGTTTTAGGTACCCTTTTTGCTCTTTAGTTGGTCCCTGTTGTCTCTTCTAGTCTCCTTGCTGTTATTTTCAAAAACTTTTGAAATGTCCACCTTGCATGCTTAGTCAATCTTTCACGATTGGTTCAATACATGTGGTCTACCCATTCTGTATCAACAACTTGGTTCCCAGCTCACTATCAGGGCATTCTAACCCTTTGATGCTGGAATCATTTACATCCACCAACAAACAAATAGTTACTTCTACCTAGACACACTCACTTGAACGATCTGGAATCCTTGCTTGCACTATTGGGAAATGTTAACGAAGTTAAGAAACAAAAATTATGGTTAACACAAGATGCAACAAGTACACAACTAAAGGATCAGAAGTGCCTCCTAAAACATCACACTTTCAAGGAGAAACTTCTTGCAGTTCCCTATTTGATCTAGACTCACCTCCAATGGATAGCAACACTAACGATTGAAGAAAATCCTTTGAGGGTTACAACGATGGCAAACAAGCACAATTCAAAGGCACATAAGAAGAAGAAAGACCTAGGTTTGAACATAATCCGTTTGGGTCAGATAGTGAAGAAGAAATCCCTGAAGATGAGTACGAGAAACTCAAACAAAGTAAAAGGATCTATAAGCTATTGGAACGAATAATCGAAGATGATAAAGAAAATTACTTTCTCCATCTAGCATCCACGGGTGTCAAATTACCCAAGGATTATAATGTGGAGAATCTCAAAGAGAAGGAAGTACCAAACCCCATATCTATCCTTACCAAAAAACTCAATCAAATGCAAATAGAGCTCACTAACCTCAAATAGGAGAAGGACAAACCAAAAGCAAAATACTCTTTGGACGCCATTTGTCCATTTTCTTTCGATAAGAGTATCACAATGGTCCCATTTCCTCCCAATGTGGCAAGGCCAAAGTATGATAAATACATAGGGGAAACTGATCCACATGACCATGTAAGAGAATTCTATGCTCTAAGCATTGAGTACATGCACAAACCCACTTACCTCATGCGACTGTTTTCAGGAAGTCTAGGAGGAAATGCCATGGAGTGGCTTTCAAAGTTAAATCCTAAAGTCAAAAAATTCAAGGAGTTAATGCAATGGTTCATTCAACATTACTCCTACAACATCCAACATGACGTCACCATGATGGATCTATGTAACACCAAGAAGAAAATGGGGGAATCCTTTACACACTTCCTATAAAGATGGAGGAAGATTTTTGCACAATATTCAAGGGTCATTCCTGAAATAGAGAAAATAAAGATCTTTGTTAATAATCTCATACCTGAATTAAGCTATGCTCTACAAATGAAATATTCTCCTAGCTTCGATAGGATGATTAAAAATGCCCTCCATATTGAGGAAGTCATGGTTAAAAAGGGGGAGATCACCCTTCAAAATGAAAACAAAGGCAGTAGCTCCAACTCCAAGCCTAAATGGTGGAAACAAAATAAAAATGTTGTTAATGACGGAGTGGTTGATGCTTCTAACATTACTTCTAAACCTGAAGCATTCAATCTGACCAATGGTATGGAAGCAAGCAAGGAGGATAAAATAACACTTCCTGTTCCCAAAGCCAACAATGATAATGACAAGGGATGAACATGGAATTCAAAACCCCAGAGAACATTCACACCTTTGGGGGAACCTGTTGAGACCATCTTAAAAACATTGGTGGATAACAAAGTCCTTACAATTCCCGATTCTGAACCTTGGGAACCAATGTTCAAAACTAGATGGTGGGATGATAACTCCTATTGTGTTTTCCACAAAAATAAGGGACACAAGACAAATAATTGTCTCAAGCTCAAACATGTCATCCAAGACCTCATCGAAGGAGGTAAGATCAAGGTGGATGGACACACTACGAATGAAGATCACACAACATTTAATAAACCATTCCCTAATTATAATCAAGGGGAAACATCTAAAGGGAAAGGTAATGAGATAAACTACACCTATTCCAAGAGTGACAATGTGATCAATATGCTCAACATTAAAAATGAATCCATAAACATGATCAAAATCAAAGGAGCCTCATCCTCCACAAACACTGTAACCCGGAGCCAAGCACAGGTTATGATCAAGGGGCCTCCAAAACTGACATCCACACCCAAGGTTCCTATTGTCACTATTCCTAAACCAGGAGCAAAACATGTGGTCACTATCCCTGGAGCCAAATATGACTTGGTAGACCAATTGCAAAGAACTGCTGCCAAAATTTTCATCTTTGAATTGCTCAAAATATCCATAGTGCATAGAGAAATCCTAGAACAAGCTCTACATGCTGCCAATGTTCCAAAGGATATAGATATAGACAAATTCCAAGTGATGGTCAATCACATCTCAGCACCACATTACCTCTCCTTTTCTGAGGAGGATGACAAGTCATTGACCCATCCACACAATCAACCCCTCCATATCGAAGTTCTTATTCATAAATCCCATGTTAGACATGTATTGATAGATGGAGGTGCCGGATTGAATATGTGTACATTGGATCTTGTCAGGAGGCTAGGCCTCTCAGAGCAAACAATTGACTTTAGAAATAAGATAACCATTAAATCATATGACGAGGAAGAAAGATCCTCCAGAGGTATTATTTGTCTACCCATCAGAGTTGGGCTGATTGAAAGGAATGTATATGTTAATTTCTGGATCTACCACTAGCCTACAATATTCTACTAGGGAGACCATGGATTCACGATATGCAAGCTGTACCATCCACTTATCATCAATGCATCAAATTCCCACATAATGGGATAGAGGTGACAATTCCTGCGGATGCCAACTATGCTTGCAACAATATCAAAGTAGGTAACATGATCCCACACAACAAGGAGGCTATGGACGTAGTTACTCCTAAAACTACCAAGGACATGGTCATAAAGGGCTTTAGCAAAACATTGAAACTTCAAGAAATAGGTATAGGAGAATACAAGTTGGACCTGACTCCCTCACTGACAGAGCTTCCAGTATCACCAAGATCCTATGGAAAATTGCCATCAACATTCACACCTCTCGCAGTCAAAGAGCCAGAAGTACACAAGGCTATTGGCATGATAAAGGCATCCATGTCTTCTTTAGATAACACATAAGGGTAGGCAGTCTTGAATTGGCTTTACAAAGGAGAACCAGTGGACTTTGAGGTCAAACATGTAAAGATATCTCCAGAACAATATGGAAAGGGATATGATTTCCTCATACAAATGGGATACAAAGGAAAAGGACCTCTAAATGACATAGGACGAGGAATCATTGAACCCATACCCATGGAGTTCCGCCTCAACAGAGATAAAATAGGACTGGGCTTTAATACTCAATCCAACAAACCTACTTCAACGAAGAGTCCACCTTCTGAAGCAGAGAGTGATAAAATAGATGAAATAGTATCAGAACCATGGTTTTATGAGAGATTGCTACATATTGGTACAAAGAATCCTGAATATCAAGGAGAATGCTACGTACCTAGTTTTGAGGTACCACAGGATCTTCATACTCCTTTGCTAGAACAACAACCCATTCAAGAGGTAGGAGACACCATAGCTACAATCACCCAAGAGGAACCCCAACCATACAATTTACATCCTAACTGGGGGCAATTGGTCACCATTACACATGCTCTTGATCTACCTCACTTTGATCTACAAGTAGCTAATCGAGTCCATCAAATAAACATTGCTGAATATTTGGATAGATCTGATGATGATATCATAGACTCTCATGACTATGAGTGGGATTGGCTATCTATTGCCTCTAAGGAAATTGGGATAGAAACAATTCACATGTTTGCAGCTTCCTCAGCTCGTAGTAAATGACTAGACATTCCTTTCAATGACACTGATCCTCCTGAAGCAGAAGAAGATTTCCTTCCTCCAATCATTGATGGAGACATTGGTGAGTACATAACTCTATAAGAATTTCATAGGCTACAAGCAAAAAGCCTCCTTTTACAAAGGGATGATGATGAGATATCTACTGACGAGTCACTAGAGTTCGATCCATATATAACTAACAATGACCCTTTTAACAATGATCTTACTCTTATTGATCTAACCATCAAAGATATTAACTTAACAGATCATGTCATGTCGGTTAACAGTTTTGATGCTAACGCAATGCTGTCCTTCCTAGAATCTGACTCCCTAACATTGGTACTTCCAGACCTCATTGATTGGACTGAAACAGATCCTACCCCTATCCTCAACTTTCCTAATGACCACTCCCTAGCTTGTTACCTTAATGCTTGTGAACCTCATCTTCCTTCCACCAATGAAAGGAGCGAGAACATGTCACAGGAGGATATCAAGCTTCTTAGTCACAAATTGAAAAATAAAAAGAAAAAGTGGATTGATGGTGAAAACCACTCTGTGGCAGTATCAGATCCCAAAATAGTAAAGAAAAATGATGTATCCAATGGTGAAAACCTCCTAGAGGCTCCAAAGGATGAGATTCTTGATATCCTCCCTAAACACTTTGAGGAAAGATCTTCAATATTTATTGAACCAACACAGCCAGTGAACTTGGGCACTGTTGAAGATCCTCAGGTAGTTCATCTAGCATAATCCCTATCAGAAGAAGAGAAAGTACAACTCATAGAATTCCTGAAGGAGAAAAAGATCAACTTCATCTGTCCTACATTGATATGCTAGGGCTAGATCCCAATCTCATTATGCACTACTTATCTATAGCTCCTGGGATCAAGCCCGTAAAACAAAAACTCAAAAAAATGCATCCTCATGTTGCATTATTGGTGAAAGCAGAATTGGAAAAGTTGTTAAAAGCTGGATTTATTCGAGTCATCGCCTATGCAACATGGATATCCAATGTGGTCCCTGTTTCTAAATCTGATAAATCTATTAGGATCTGCATGGACTTCAAAGACCTCAACAAAGCATGTCTGAAGGATGATTTCCCTCTACCAAATATTGATATGATCATAGACCTTACAGCTGGCTACCAAATGTATTCATTAATGGATGGATTCTTAGGTTATAATCAAATCAAGATCACCCTTGAGGATCAGGATAAAACTGCATTCACATGTGCATGGGGCACATTTTGCTGGAACGTCATGCCATTTGGGCTAAAGAATGTTAGAGCAGCATATCAGAGAGCTATGACAACAATATTCCATGACATGATGCACAAAAACATGGAGGACTATGTCGATGACACATTGGCTAAATCCAAAGAAAGAGGTATTCATATTGCTGATTTAGGAAAGATATTGGATCAAATGGAACAATTTCAACTCAGGCTCAATCCAAATAAATGTGCCTTTGAGGTCCAACCAGGCAAGCTCCTAGGATTCATAGTATCGACAAAGGGAATCAAGGTAGATCCGACAAAGGTAAAAGCTATTCTAGAGATGACTCCTCCACGTAATATCAGTCAAATGAGGACACTACAAGGGAGACTCTAGTCTATCAGGAGATTTATGTCCCAACTTGCCGATAAGGCACAACCCTTTACTAAGCTACTACATAAAGGGGTTGTGTTCATCTGGGATGAACACTGTGAAGCCAACTTCAGAGAATTAAAGGGGTACCTGGCTGCTCCACCTATTCTTATGGCTCCTATTCATAGAAATCCCTTACTCCTATATATTTTAGCTACAGCTACATCCTTAGGAGTGTTGCTAGCACAAGAGGACAAAACAAAGAAAGAGAGAGCTATCTACTACATTAGTAGAACTTTAGTCGCTTATGAGATCAATTATAGCGTTGTTGAGAAAGCATGCTTAGCAGTTGTCTTCGCATCACAAAAATTGAGACACTACATGCTCTCTCACATAGTCAAGCTCATTGCTAAGATCGATCCTCTGAAGTATCTTTTAAGCAGAATAACATTAACAGGCCGTTTGGCAAAATGGGTCCTAATTCTAAGTGAGTTTGACATTGAGTATGTTGAATGGAGGGCTATCAAAGGATAGGTACTTGCGGATCAATTGGCTCATTCACTGCTCCAGGATGATACACCATTATTAATTGAATTTCCTAATGAAACAATCATGCATCTCACTAAACATCCATGGAAGATGTACTTTAATGGGTCATTTACTCAACAAGGATCTAGAGCAGGGGTTCTCTTCATTACTCCACAAGGATATAAGATTCCCAAATCTTACAAATTAATGTTTCCATGCACCAACAATATCTCAGAATATGAAGCATT
>MU223593.1:684531-701543 GCA_018584345.1 Thuja plicata
CCCCTAATTATTAAAAAGCAATTTCATTGTTTAAATAATTAATTCCTATATTACTAAATGAATTAAATAAGTTTATTTCATTTATTAATATTCCCCTAAACCCCAACCTAACCTATCTCAACCACTTCTACCCTAGGTTCTAACCCTTCTCAACCCATTCACCCATACTAATCTAATCCTAATCCTAAAATCTACTCTAACCCATCTCCTAATGTTGTCACATTCCATTAAGGAATACTTAGAAACTCAACCCACTTGAGAAAGTCCACTTTCTCAAGCCATCCTCTTACATCCTCCCTTGCCTCTTTAAGGCTTTCATTAATGCCTTATTAATGAAGATGCCTTAAGCCTATGTCTCTCCCATGCCTTATTAATGCCTTGGACATTAATGGCTCTTACATCTTCATTTATGGGTCTTCTAATTCATAAATGAACCTTGTTTCCCTCTCTCTCTCTCCCATTCTTCTATAAATAGAAGCCTGTTTTGAGAGAAAATAAGCCTTCACATTAGATCAAAAATACATTTTTATGCTGTTGGATTCATCTTAGATTTACATTCCACTCATTATTCCATGCTTTTGCATTGTTTTAGTTTCATTTTTTAGAGCTAGAATAAATGCTTTTTCATCTTTTTAGCTTAATTTTGAATCAAATCCTTCATGCTAGGATAGTATTGGTCACTGATTTGTAGCATATTCTGAGGGCTAATATGTTATTAATTACACTCTTTCTAGTTACAAGGCAATAGGCAGATATTAGTGGTTTTGAACATTTTATCTTACCATTTGGACTAATGCAATGACCTATTGAGTGTTTGTGTTGTTTTCATCAGGTACCCAAATACACACACACAAATACTAACCAGACATTCATTGAATCTTTATTACCAAGTAGGACATACAACCAACAACCACATGATATGAAAGAAATTAGTAATGGTTTTGATGTAAGTTTGTAGAATATAGCCAAACTCTATTAGAAATGCATCAACAAATAGTAGAAAAGCTTTTGATCAGTGCCTTATCCATTGGGCAACTTCTTCAATCCAAATACTGAAATAATAGACAACCTATTGACAATGACTCATAGCCATAAACACAAGTATTTTAGATCACACACTTTCTTATAAGATCCCTATGCATCTGCACCAAATGAATCTATGCTTCATCCAAAGTATATTTAATTTGATCCTAAATCAAAAGTATGAAATAGAACATACACACAAATAACTCTATGTATTGGACTAGAAAATCCAAAACTCATGCAATGAAAGCCAAGGAGAGACTTGAAACTAAAATAATCATATTAATTATAATGAATCCAAATATGTAACAATATGATTGAATAACTACACCACTCAATAATTTGCAAAAGATTAAGAAGTATCCTATCTTATCATGAAATATTGTCTGATACAAATCTGATATATCCCTGGAACTCAAACTTTTGAGCCAACACACAAGGTCAAAAATTCTGTAACCCTTAAAATAGAGAAAGGAAAGCCTTAAGAAGAAAGAGGAAACCCTAGGAGAGGGTTCTCAATAACTGTCCTTCCAAGCAATCAATACAATCCTATCTCATAATCTGATCTTTCTCCAAAAGATCACTAAAAGTTCTATCCTGACAAACCATTCACCAAGTTACAAGAAGAGATCCAATCACATAAATGAAGAACAATCAAGGTTAGGTAGAAACATCCCAAAATAAAATGTGAAGCTAGAGATCGATAAATCAACCATGGTGTATTGAATGCATTCAGACCCATAGAATACAACCCCAGACACACAAATGACACCATTAAGACTCATATGGGAAAAAAAGGACCTCGAGCCGCTCCCCTACAAGTCAAAGAACATGCCACCTTGCAAAAATGCACAGAGAAATTTAAAAATTTAAAATTCCATACAAGGGCTAACTCCCCTGGCGCCAAACGCTTCAACGACTGAGATTAAGACCTTTTTGCAACTTTAAAACGGAGTTGTCGATGCACTTTAGTAACGCGTGCACCAAGTAAAAAGAAAATTTATTTACGCCCGGTGAAACTTCATTAACAACCACATGGAAACATTCCACTGGGCCTTGGAACCACTTGTATTACCTTTTCCTGTGTAGGCCCCACACTCTCACCTTGTCACCGATCTGGACACACATCATGCATTTTGCTATTGCATGATGCTTATCCTCCTCGTATCTTTCCTTCACATGGTAGCTCATCACCGTTGGATCTTGATCTTCCCTTTACGGTCCTTTTCCACTTATCGCCACATGTCTCCATCTGATTAGATCCATCTTTCAGTCCCACCTAACCATCTTGTCAACTGTGCCACGTGGCACCACCCTACTCACTGGAACCTCTACCGCATGTCCATCCAAACTGGAACACCACCTATCAAACCTGCCACACGTCACACCCGTGCTACTACATGATCTGACTGGATCCATGCTGACTCAGATTGCACCATCGCGCCTTTCTTCCACCTATCATCTCCTCGACCACATCACCTGAGCATTCTCTGACACATGCCCACCAAAATTATCCATCTTGTCCACCATCTGGCTGCCACTAACCACCACACTTTACAAACCATCGTCTAAAAAGGTGCTTTCCTTTCAACACTTAACTTACTGCGGGTTGGGATATAAAAATATTAAGTTCCTTGATGCACAACAAATGTGGGATATGTGACCTGAAGCGTTCAAAGCAAAAAAAAAACCAGCAAAGACATAAAGACCTAATTGACTATTCTGACTCCACCAAGAAGACCAAAGGGGACAAAGCATGACCACAACACCTCTCTATGACTTATTTATGTGAGAAGAAGACAAAAAACACTCTGCAACTTTTGAAAATCCATCATGGAAGCCCTAGTTTGTTTAATAGCTCTAACAATGGCTCTAACCGGGGGTGTATGTCTCTTTTAGGCATAGCAAGGATCCAAAATCTCAGGGATAAGAAGACCACCCAAAAAAAATGGAAGGGAAACCTACCCTAAAACATAAACCAGAAAACAATAGAAGGAAAACCTACTCCTAAAACCACAAAGACCTATTTACAACTATTGTTCATGGATTTGAGACTTCAAGAGAAGTAAAATTTCAAGAATTGTTCATGAATAGAGAATTCCAAAACATTTCCAACCAAGTCCTTAAGAATATAAGAGTATGAACCTCATTTACTGTCAATAACATATGGTCCAAGCTAAATAGGATGAAACTTACCATGTTTGCCTTTATCTTCAAGTCTGGCATTCCAGATCACGACTAAATCATCAGCTTCAAAACTTCTGAGAGTTGTTATTTTATCAAAAATATTCTTATACTGCCACTGCAATTGAACATTCTTTTCATGTGCATCCCTCCTTGATTCAGCTAGTTGTATCAAGTCATCCATCCTAAATCTCATATCATCACCATACTCTTGGATAAACTTGTACATCTGCTGTAGATTGTTTTGAGCCAACCTAGCATGAATACCATACACCAAATCAAAGGGTGCACAACCGATTGCTTTCTTGACTGTTACTCTGTAAGACCATAATGCTAACTACAACTTTGAATCCCAAGCTTTCTTATTTTTGTCCAACGTCCTCTTAAGTATCTTGATCAAACTTTTATTACTTGATTTAGGTTGGCCATTCCCTTATGGATGATATGGAGATGAGAAAGAGATTTGGATCCTATACTGCTAACAAAAAGCACTAAACTCTTCTGATCTGAAACACATTGCATTATCCACCATAATACTCTCTTGACATCCAAATCTAGTCAAGACATTTTACAATGTGAAATCAATGATAGTTTTACTAGTAGCCCTTCTAGTGGGGATTGCTTCAACCCATTTAGTAAAGTAGTTAGTTGCTACTAGAATCCATGAATGGCCTCCACTTGACCTATTTTCAATCTCACCAATGAAGTCCATTCCCCATTTTTGAAAAGGTGCTTCCACTACAACAGGCTTCAAAGGAAAACTTCCCCCAAACTTGAGCTTACCTGCAAATCTTTGGCAGACATCTCATTTCTTAACATAAATGTGGGCATCTTTGAAGATATTTGGCCACCAAAAACTAGATCTAAGAATCTTGTGTGCAGTAGTCTTAGCCATGTAATGGCCCCCTAATGCACCATTATGCATTTTTTCCATCAAGCTTTTGGATTTGTCAAAGTCAACACATTTGAGCAATACTCCATTTCTCCTCCACCATAACTATTCTTTAATTATTGCATACTTAACATCCTGCAACTTGACTATTCTTTTCTTGTTTTCTTCCATGTCAGGGCCTAACACCATTTTCAGCAAATATCCAACAATGTCCTTATACCAGTCACAACAATCCATATCACAAATATAGGGCCTTTGGTCTTCCTCTAATATATTTATGTGATTGGCATCCAAATTGCTTTGAGCCATGAGCTTTGCAAGTCCCATACCCCTGACCAACTTTGTATTATGGATATCAATGTTAAATTCCTGGATCTTGTTTATCTTTCTACATATCCTTCCTAAAACCTCCTATTTGACTAAAATATATTTCACAGCAGCACTAGGTACATAAGCAATCACAACTGCTGTTACCAAATAACACCTAAAAGCCTTGACAACTTTGACCAAAGCATAAGCTTGTTTTTCCATGATATCATTGTTAGAGTTAAAAAGGTATTTTCACTTATTAATTAAATCATTATTGATTTAATTATTAAGTCACCTTTCACTTTTTATCTCTATTTCATTTAAGTTAAACTTTAGGCATGCAATAATTGATTCTTTTATTAATTATTCATGCAACCTTGGTTTCTTCACCCAACCTTGGTTTCTTCACCCATCTTAGGGTTTTGATCTTCTTTATAAGGATTAATCACTTTGTAAGTATCTAATTCTTTGTAATTATTCAATCTCTCGGGAATTCTCTCAATTCCTTCTCTCAATGATATTTCATATTTCTTGGGCATTATGAGTTGTGTCTCCATTATTTGCTTTGTGACAGGTTATTATGCTGCATGTGATCTTGGCTTATGAATTCAATGAATTCTAACATGGTATCAGAGCCTTGTTGGAGCAACTTTTTTTTAGGTTTTTGAAGAATTTATGGAGTGCTGAGTTTTTTCAAATTTTTTGAGGTTCTTCTTTGGATATGGAAGGGATTTATTTTTTAGAGCACTTTGGGAAAAATCCGACATCTGGGTTATGTCCAGAAGGCCCAAAAACCCCTATTTTCATATAAGGTACATCCTATTTGGACATAGTTGAAATTTGGGCACTATTTTTGCATGCACAGCCCTTGGCACACTTTACGAGGCAAAAATCTACATTAATTTCTATGTCACCTCAATTTCCATATTGCGTCAATTTTTTATGCCACCTCAATTTCCATGCCACCTTGATTTTTGTGCCACATCAATTTCTGTACAACATCAATTTCTGTACTGCATCGATTTCCGCACCACTCAGTTTCCATGCCACTAATGTCAGCAGTCGTAGGTCTGACAGTTGCTCCTTCTTTTTCTTGGGTGTATTTCTTTTATTGAGGCAATTCATGTTGTTGTTTTCCTCTTTAGATTTGTACTTTTATTTTCATTTTTGTTTCCTCTCTCTCTCTCTCTCTCTCTCTCTCTCTCTCTCTCTCTCTCTCTCTNTTTTTTGTTTCCTCTCTCTCTCTCTCTCTCTCTCTCTCTCTCTCTCTCTCTCTCTCTCTGTGTGTGTCCTCTCTTCCCCTTCCTTTTTATACATCTTTTGAGTGAGGCTTAGTCTCCATCTTATTTTTACAATTCTTTCACTCTCTCTCATCTTGATGATGGATCATGGAGTGTGATCCGAAACGTTGATGCTAAAAACACATACACAATCAAATCCAGAAGCAAATAATTAATTTAAATGGATTGTGGAAATTTGATAATGTTGAGGTTAAATTTGACAGCCACAAAACCGTTATTGTATTTGCCATTTTTTTCCCATAATGAGCATCCCGTGGTTTTTTCACTCTATCTGGAGCAAACAAAGGCTGATTTTGGACTTCCTTCTATCACCGGAAAGCTCCTTCTGAGATGGACGCTTTTCTAGAAGTTAGATTTTCTGATTTTGTCATCTTGTAGGGGTTTTTGCCAGTCAAAGTTAGGGTTCTTTTTTTCACTCTGGGAGCCATATCTTTCTCATCCAGACTCTATTTTTTGACTTTTGTATGGCGTCAGAAAGCTGGTTCTATTCTCCTTCTTCTTGTATGGGTCTCACACCCAAAATTTGCTCTAGGAAGTTTTTATTTTTTTCCTTTTTTGCAATCTGGTGGATATCTTGGATGTTTTAGGTCCTGGGATCATTTTATGTGCATGGGATGACTCCTTGAGAGTAGTTACATATGTTTCTTTAGCTTTCAATCATTCCTAGATATTGTATACATCCTTTTCTGTTGTCTTTTTATGTAAACACACTGAGATAAAGTGTCATCTGATGCATGCTTGGGATTTTATTGTACTCGTACTACATTATAAAGTGCCTTGGGGGTTTGATGTTTGCATTATTTTCCATCTACCTTTATCAAGTCAGTGTCCCTTCCATGATATTAGCCTCATGACGTGTGTCAAGGGAGTGTTCCTTCCATGACACCATCCTTTATATGTGTGTGTACGTTCTTCCTCATGCAGTGTTTCTTGGCAGTCTGTTTCAATGTACCTGTCACACCTCTCTCTTCTCAACATTATGAGGGGGTATCTCATATTGGTTCTAATGCTTCCTTGGTTTGATAGAGTGATCTATGTATTTAGTATTTGTTCCTATGTACTAGGAAGATTCAGTGGCTGGTACCTATGCATTTCGGTGAGATGGATCATTTACCATATGGACACTCTTCTTTCATTCTTATTTTGGAGGCATTCTTCCATATTTGATTGATCAAATCTTTAGGCTTTTTTTACAGTCTTCTCTACCTGATCATGTTCTATTATAGTGGAGGTTCCAATAGTTATTTTTTGACAGTGTTTGCAGCTTCATGCTTTAGAGGTGTTCTGCATGTTCTTTCTTTGTTCCTATCTTCTGGGACATTCTCTAGTTTGTAGGCTTCTTTAGTCCTTCACTAGACTTAATATATTTTTGGAGAGGGGTTTTTACCACTTTGTTTTCTCCCTTTTCTCCTCTTTATAGATATTTTTTGTACTTGGGTACCTGATCAGGCCTTGTTGTCGGGACCCATTTCCTGCTTTCAGTAGTTGTTTCTAGGTTTCTGGCTTTTCTCCCTAAGTTTATCTTAAGGGGGGTGTTAGAGTTAAAAAGACATTTTCACTTATTAATTAAATCATTATTGATTTAATTATTAATTCACCTTTCACTTTTTATCTTTATTTCACTTAAGCTAAACTTTAGGCATGCAATAATTGCTTCTTTTATTAATTATTCATGCAACCTTGGTTTCTTCACCCAACCTTGGTTTATCCATGCGACCTTGGTTTCTTCACCCAAACTTGGTTTATTCACCCATCTTAGGGTTTTTATCTCCTTTATAAGGATTGATCACTTTGTAAGTATCTAATTCTTTGTAATTATTGAATCACTCTTGAGAATTCTCTCAATTCCTTCTCTCAATGATATTTCATATTTCTTGGACATTATGAGTTGTGTCTCCATTCTTTGCTTTGTGACAGGTTAGTATGATGCAGGTGATCTTGGTTAATGAACTTGATGAATTCTAACAATCTTATTTGAGTTCAACTGCTTGCAAGGACTTACTGAAAAAGGAAATGGGCGGCTCAAATCCCTCTGAATTCTTTTGTAGTAACACTACAATAATTGTATTATATGAAGCAAAGGAGAAGATTTGCAAAGGCTTACCATAATCTGGTGTTCTTAGGATTGGAGAATCCTTGATAGCCTGTTTGATACTTGAAAAAGCCTTGCATTCTTCTTGGTTCCACTCTACCTTAGCTCCTTTCTTCATCATCCTTGAGATTGGAATACTGGTTTCAAAAAAGTTAGTAATAAATCTCCTCAAGAAATTTACCTGCCCAAAGAAGGATTGAATGCCCTTGAAATTCTTAGGCTAAGGGATCTTGTCAATTGCATCTATCATTTCAGGGTCAATTCTCACTCCATCCATAGACACAATATGCTCTAAAAGCTTTCCCTCTGTCACCCCAAAAACACACTTCTTTGGGTTAAAAGAAACCCTATATTCCAATGCTCTCACAAAAAGTTTCTCAAGATGACCACAATGTTGTTCCTCTTTTGCTGAATAGGCAGTAAGGTCATCTTGGTATACTACTAGAAAATCATTTATAAAGTCTACAAATGCCACATCCATGGTTCTTTGAAATTTTTCTCCAGCATTTGTCAAACCAAAAGGCATTCTGACATACACATAAGTGCCCCATGGTGTGGTGAATTCTATCTTGAAGTGCTCTGATTCCTTGACCATGACTTGATTATACCCTGAAAATCCATCCAATATAGACATCAAATCTAATCCAGTGAATCTTTGTAACATAGCTTCCATGTTAGGCAACCCATAGTTATCTTTTAATGAATTGATGTTCAAATTCTTGAAATCTACACAAAGTCTAATATCACCATTTTTCTTTCTTACTGGTACCAAATTTGATACCCATGTTGAATGTCTTATTGGCTTGATTATTCTAGTGTCCCTCATCTTCTTCAATCTATTTTCATCTTACATGCTAGGGTGGGATTGGTCTTAATTCTGTCTGAAAGGATTTGTGCCTTCCCTTAAAGGAATCTCATGTTGGAAAAGGTCCTTTCCGTATGCCTTCAAGTCATCATATGACCATGGAAAGACATGTTTTTATCTATTAAGAAGGTTAACCAACAAATCTTTGAGTTTGAAGGACAATTTCTCACCAATGTATACCTTCTTAGGAGATTCATCTATCCCCAAATTTACTTCCTCTAAGTTCTCAAACTTGTTCACAGTCCTTGTAGAACAGTACTTCTCATTATTGTCAAAAGCTTTCTGAAGCACAACCAATCCTTTGGGAATTCTATTTAACTTCAGCCGTAGGATCTCTTTTCCAAAAATAGTATCCTTACCATCAATAGTTTCTACATACCCACTGAAGTCCATCTCTTTGTTTCCAAAGTCTAATTCACAATGCAAAAATCTCAAAATATCTAAATCATCTTCAAAAACTTGCCAAATTTCAATATTGTCTGGGATAGAAGGCCTGGATTGAACTTCAATTTTAGAAATTCCTACAAAGGTAACAACTTTTGGCTGTAAATCAATGTTGGCCAATAAATCTATCATTTTGTTTTGATTCCTATCCATCCAGTCAATACCAAAAGCTATCTATCTTCTAGTCACTTAGAGCAAAAATGAGGGTAAAAGTGACAATGATATGTGAAAATGAATTTTTAACCCTTTTTATACCTTTTTGACCTAATTGAAGGTTTTTTTGTCCTAATTTAATCAAAAGATTGAAAATTCATCACTGGGGCATTTTTCCTATTAAATATATATGAAAAATCATAAGAAGCGATTACATTCAGGTGTCTTGTTCATACCAGCTACCAAAAAGAGAGCCAGACATATATGTTTGGTAGATTACATATCAATCCTACATACATATCTAACTACACATGACTGCCATATCTGAAATAGAGCATAAACAACAAGGGATCCAAAGATCACTGTCTAAGTACGGAGAAGATACAAAAAGATAATGCAAAAGAGATTGTGTAACAGAGGAAAATCACATAAAGTCATCATCCATGTAGGGTACCCATGTCCCACATCCTTTCTATCCTTCTATCCACCTGAGAATTTCATCTTTTCTAATATGTTGTTCATAGGGGTGGGTCATGGGTTCTGCTACTAGAAAATCAGGTCCTGGTATACCAGTGATAAGGATTGCATTGATGACTAGTCTTTCATCTTTATTAAGGTCTTTAACTTCTTTCATGAAGTTATGGAGTGCAACTCTAAAGGGGGCAAGCTCCTGGGATTCTCTTGACCAGGTGTATCGATGGGAGACCTCCCATGAACCCAGTCTGACCATGCCATGATTTAAGAGGTCCTCCAACTTCTTCCTTTTAATCTTTATTACCACTGTCACTTGCACAACAATTTTATGGTATATGATCCTCTTGAGAGACTCAGTAAGGTTTCTTTAGTTACCACCAAAAATAATATCATTTCTCATTATCCATATATTCCACATAAGTAAAGTAGAAACAAGTGCAAAAAATATATTAAAAGGCTGCTTCAATCCAATAATATGACCATAGATGATCTATAAAACAAAGGCCTCATAATGCTATGGGAAGCCAAATAGATTCCAAGTTTCAAGAGCAAAGGGGTAGCTAAGGAAAACATGGCTAACGAATTCAGGGAGAGAGCAGAATGAATAGAGACTAGGTTCACCACTTGGAATTTTGAATGGCAGCTTGTGCAAGAGGAGACACCACATAAAATATTTAATCTTAGGCTTAGTAAGGGAGGACCAGAGATTGCAAAATATTTTGGACCATTTCTCAGGCTCAAGGTTGAGGTTCTAACAGGAATTCAAATGGGGGAATATGGATCAGTCTTTAGTAAGGAGTCCATACAATTTCTTGGAGCTAGACTTAGTAAGCAAGGTACCATCAGATAACCTGAACTGGAGGTGGAAATCATTGTCAACATACATCTATTTGTGAAGGAAGAGATCAACACACCCTTCCTTAATAGAAGAATAGGTTGTAAACTGAGAGTTGGGGAGGGAAAATCTATTTTTCATACCATCCCAGTCTAAAAGCAGGCCTTCCTAGAAGATGTAGACCAGGTAAGAGATGCCTTTTTCATTCCACTTCCTAGCTAAAAATCCTTGAAGCAGTGCCAGAGGCTTCTCTCTGATTTTAAGGTTCCACCTAATAGACCTATTGCCACAAACTTTATGATGACAGTGGAAGATCTTATTATCTATGATAAGGTGTTTGACATAATTCCATGCTTTCTAGATTGATTTGAAAACAAAAAAGCCTTGAACATTAATCTTAATCTCCTCTGCTATGATATCATTCATTATATATTTCTTCTGATAAGAGCCTTCCATGGATCATCTCCCTCCAAAGCTTTAGTGAACCACTTAGTAGCCAAAGAGACATCTTGTATTATGAGATCTTTAAGTCCTAGATCACCCTATTTCTTGTCCGTAGTACAGCAATCCTATTTAACAACATGGCCTTTCTAGAGGTGATTAAACTGGCATTGACAGAAAAGCCAGGCTAGGGAGTAATAAATAGAGTAGGAAGACATAATATTTTGGCACACTTGTACTCTATCTATCATGGAGAGGTACTAGTTATTCCACTTTGCTAATATCTTTTCCACTTTATTCTTCAACCATTCCCACATAGACTTTAATTTTGGGTTAAGGGAGAATGGTATGCCAAGGTATTTAACCTGGAAGTCTGGTCCTTCCCATCTAAAGTTCCATCAAGAAAGCCAAATCAGGGGATCCTTTGTCCAACCTAGGAAAATGGATTTTTCCATTGAGATTATACTACTTGATGTTGAGTAGAATAAGTTGATTTTGTCCATGAAGTTGGTTAGATTTTTTGCCTCCAATTTTAGTAGCAAGGTTGTATCATCTTCAAATTGTATGTCAAATATCTCCTTATCCTCAGGAAGTTGAACACCCCTAACTCTTGGTATAATTGATTTATCCGAGATTAGGTGACCAACTACTTCAACAACTATTACAAAGAGGGCAAGGGCTAGTGGGCATCCTTTCCTTATTGATCTGGTCAAATCGAAGCTATCTAATATAACACCATTAACTTCTACCTTTGCAAGGGCTCCATTCATTAAGGTTTGGACCATATTGACAATTTTGTTAGGTATACCTAGTGCAGTCATCATCATATAGATGAAGTCCCATTCTACTCTATCATAAGCCTTCTCATAGTCAAGAAGAAGCATACAGGTCTATTGATTAGATTCTCTAGCCCATTCCATGGCTTCCTAACAAGTCACCATATTTTCCAAAATGAATCTTCCTTTCACAAATATAGTTTGACTGTAGTCAATAATTTTGGGAAGAACATTTTTAAGTCTAGTAGCCAAAAATTTGGCTATGATCTTATATGAGGTATTGAGGAGAGTGATAGGTCTCCAGTTCTTCATCAAATATTTATCACCCTCTTTAGGGATGAGTTTAATAAGGCCACTATTAACTTCCTTTGCCAAGGTCCCATGGGCAAAGTCTTCTCTAAAAACCTCCAATAGGTCATGTCCAATCCATTGTATATTTTTTTTGTAAAATTTTATAGGCAACCCATCTAGCCCGAGGGATTTATCAAGTTCCACCTAGGAAATGACATCATTGATTTCTTCTACTCTGATAGGAAAGCTGAGTAGGGTTTAGTCCTCATCCTTTACTTTCTTGGGGACTACTTGACTAATTATGGTTCTTTCTTCTGACATCTATTTGCCACTATTTTTAGAAGTAAATAGTGACTGGTATTATTCCTTAAAGGTTTGGATATTACATGATTGGTCATTAATTTTACTCCCTTCCACCCAAATTTACTCAATTCACTTTTGGCCTCTTTCTCTTTTAGGAGGTTGAAAAAGAACTTTGAGCCTCTGTCACTATGTTCCACCTAGTTACTTCTGGATCTAATCTTGATGCCTTTGAGCTTGGCATTTTGAATCTTCCTAAGCTCATGCTTGGCATTAGCCAACTTTAAAGTGACCACTTCAAAGGAGGGGTTATTTTACAAGTCAAATTCTAGCCTAGATAGTTCTTCTTGCAGTGAACCTTCTACCCATTTAGCATCCCATGCTCTCTTGCCTCCAGTAGTTTGGAATAGAGTTTTCCAACTTGTGAGGTTCTGGGCCCATTTATCTCTAGCACTAGTATGATTAGCCATTGAATCATTGAACCATTTAATCATAAATACAACATTCCCAATGTTTGGATCATCCAAAAGGGAGATATTTAGATAGAAAAAATCATTCCCAGGGCATCTCATAGGAGTAGATCTAGAGGAAATAAATCTAACAATGATTGGATGGTGGTCAGAAAGAGTATATGAGATAACCCTAACAACCCTACCAACTTCATCTTTCTAACATTTCAAGGCTTCATGGTTATAGTAGAGTCTATCCAACCTAGAATAAATCCTTTTAATGGCCTACTAAAAGTAGCACCAAGTGAACCAAATATATTTTTGGTCATCTTTGCATCCACTTAAAGGATCCATGAGTATGTGTTTACCTAGAAATTTGTTCCAGAAAAATTGCTCACAGCCCTTCCACTCCAATTTATTACCCCCAGTTTGTCTTGAGTGTTAACTACCATATTGAAATCACCTCCCAAAATCTAAGGGATTTCCTCTAGGAGAAAAAACCATTTCCATAATTCTGTTCTCTCCCTATAATTATTAGAGGCATAGACTGAACATAATCCAAACTTTTTGTTATGATCTTCAAGGATAATCCAGACTACCCTATTGCATGGTGAAGTGCCCTAGTTCAAAACATGTTTAGCCTAGAGGGGACTAAGTAGGATGGAGATGCCACATTTCCCCTAATATGTGAGGTGGAGAAGGAAGTAGCATCCATCCAGATGAATTTTAGAGAGACATCTAGTGTAAATTTAGTAGCTTTGACTTCTTGAAGCATCAAGCAATCAAATCCCTTATTGACTCTACTAAATCTCTGAACTATATATTTTCTGTCTAAGGACTCCAACTCTTTGACATTCTAGGAGACAATTTTAAGATCCATAAATTCATATAGAGGATTTTTAACTATTCCTAAAGCTTGAGTATCATTTAGGGAATTCATTAGTATGTGCATCTCTAGGCTCTTTCTTGTTACTAGATCCTACTAGTCCACCTCTTTTTTTCTTGCCTCCCTTTGTGCCAGAGTTGTCCCCTTCCACCATAGGGATTCCTTCTCTTGGTAGAGAGTTTGTAAATCTTGGTTTCCTTTTGATTTTTCTAAAATTGAAACTTATTCCCAAGGGATTTCAACACACGGTACTATGGCCCAGTTCTTGTTGATACCATTTTCACTAAAAAAATCTTTGAGGGTAGATCCTTGTTTGTGAGGTTGTGAGGCAAGATCTCTCCTCTTGTTGACACCATCCAAACTAGGAGGGGTAAAAGGGAGGGTTATATTAGAAGGCTCAGATAAAGGACAGGTAAGGGGGGAGGGGGTTAGCATGGATGACCATTAGGTCATAATCATGTAGTGAGCTCTTGATAAAAGGATCAAAATCAATAATCTCATTCTATCCATCTATAGTATCCATATCATCTTGACCACTCTCCTTGGCCCCAGACTTACCTTCTTATGAGGTCCTTACATTTAGTCCTCCCTTTTTAGCCATTCTAACTTGGGTGGGGTCACCAAGAGGGGGAGGTTGGTCCACTAGTTTTTCATTAACATTGCCTCTCCTTCTCTTGAAAGGTTCATCAACCCTTCTAATTCTGTCCAAAGCCAACTATTGGGCATTGTTGGAACACCTTTTTTTATTCTTAGAAGTAGGAGGGATCCTATCCCCATTTCCTAAAAATTCTGGAGTATCTCGCGTAGCAAGGACAAATTCATCCAGCCTAAGGGAAACTAATAACACATCAAGGGAGGAAGTGCTAGGATTAGGAAACTCGAGAGAGCAGGGGATAGTTTCTAGGGTAGGAAGAAGAGGAGGATCAACAATCTGAGCATCAACGGGAGATGAAGGGTTATTGCTAGGAGTCACTTACTTAGGTAGAATGATCTCATTTCTGGTGGGGGGACAAGGTTTAGGTCTAGGGGATAAGAGAGGGAAATTCCTTCTCCTATGTCTGTCCCTCTTGCACATGAATCATGAATTTAGACCACCTAGATATTCCAATGTGCAAGAGAATGACTTTCCTTCCAATTCAAATACCAGGGTGTCAGGGATATCTATACCTGGCTTGAGAGAAATTAGGATCCTTGTATCCATATGTGGGAGGAGTATACTGGATTGGTCAACTCAAATGACTCTACCCAGAGAGTCAAGTGCTTCTGAGATAACATTCTAGAGGAATGGGGGAATTTTCTTTATAGTGATCCATCTTGGACATGACAAGGCCATGATTTCTTCAAATTTCTCCCTATCTGACCAACTTAGGGCATGAAAGTTGCAGGTACCAATCGTCCAGAATTGTCTATCAATAATGACTTTTTGAATAACAGGATCATGAAAAATAAAAATAAATAGACCTTTTTGAACCATTCTACAAAGCGAGAATTTAAACCCTAGTTTAGAACTCCAAACTATATGTAACTAGTTGTTCATAGAAACATAAGAAGGAAATTTACTAATGTCTTGAGTAGCCAATAAAATAATAGAGTCACACAATTTACTTCTTTATGCTTTAATTAAATTGACCATATTAGGGTTGGGAGTAATGACAAATTGCTTGGGGGTAAAAACCTTACCTCCTATTCCATGTCCTTCATCTCCTCCGATTTTGTCTTCTTGGTGATTGTCGAGGAACTTGGCTCATTTTTTGTTTATCTCCAAACCTACCAGTACCTGCCTGAAATATTTGGTTGCTTGGCTAGAAGTAGCAGGAGATAACGGTTTGGAACGGGTCTCCTTCAAATCATCTCTAGAAGAAGGAATAGAACCATCTAAAGTCAAGCCCATCCTTCAATGAGGGCTGAGGGAGCATTAAAGACCCTCAGAGTATGGAGAGCCAATCCTATGCCACACACACCCAATTTGCAGAGTATGCAGAGCACCTACCAAGTTGCAAAGCGAATCAGTCAAAAGTTTTTTCATAAAAAACTGTAGGGCATTTTTTAAATGTTGGTTTTATCAAAAATGAAATCGTAATTGACCAATCAAACTCATTTTCAAAATATTTTCCCCATCAATTTTTCTTTCATTTTCGAGGGGGCAAGATACCATCAGGGCGCGAGAACAACTAATCAAATTTGAGGCATTGAAATATTCATTATCATCTGTGGGGCATCTTAATCAAGTTATTTTTAGATCAGGACATCACATCATAGTTTTTCATCAAATCAGTTGCATCAACAAATCAGTCATCAAGATCAGATCAGACATCAAACATCAAACATTCTTTGAACCAATGTGCTTCGCACATTAATTCAAAGAGGGGCATTTGTAGACACCTAAATTTGTTCAAGAAAATCAAACAGAAAATGAAGTGACAAAATCAATCAAAACCATGAATTAATTGAATAATCCAAGCCTTTGGATTAATTAAATCAAAATAATCAATTAATTATTCAATTGATAGTAATCAATTAATTGCATAGTTAAAATCAAATTAATTCCAACCCATTCAAGGGTGCAAATGGATAAAAAAATTAAATGAATCAATTTATTTAATTCCTTTTATTTATCACCCACAACATGGGCAAATCAATTTCAACCAATAGGAATTAAGGATTGAGCTCACATGGATCAAGCCCAAAGTGATTCTCCATCACACATCTTGGAGTTGCATCTTGACCACTCATTTTGTCCCCTTATTTGAAACCATAATTTAAATTGTTTTAACCTTTGAGACAATCAACTCAACCTAACCCTAATCAAGGCTAAATAAAATCTACCCCTACCCTTGGGAAATCCTTTAAATAGAGGTCATTTTGAGTGCAAAACATATAACACACATTCATGAGCAAAGCATTATCACTATATGCATTTTGATTTGGAGTTTATAGCATTCAATTTCATTCAAAGTTGAAAATAGTGATAAATATTGAAGCATTTAGGATAATTTGAGCTAAATAGGGTTAAATCACATCAAATAGCTTCAATTTCCCATTACTAGGACTTTCATTAATGGATGTGTAGACACTTAAAATTGACCAGGTGTATCTCAAGCATTCAAAATTGTAAATCTCAGCCAAATGCCTTAAAATCCCATCTCAATGAATTAAAATGGATCAAATCAAAATGGACATTTATCAAATCAAGTGGAAAAAAATCAAATCAAATTAAAAGATCAAATAATCATGAAATCAAATAATTAAATTCAAGCCTAAAGGGATTAATCAAATTATGCAATTGATTTTAATCAA
>MU223593.1:730799-759889 GCA_018584345.1 Thuja plicata
CATCTTTTAGAGTTAAAAGGCATGCTTTTCCATCTTTTAGCTTGTTATTAAAGTAAAAATCCTTCATGCTAGGTTGTATTCGTCACTGATTTATAGCATATTCTGAGGGCTAATATGTTGTTAATCATACTCCTTCTAGTTAGCAGGCAATAGGTCAGTTTTAGTGGGTTTACATGCTTTTCTAACCCTTTTAGACTAATATAATGATCTATTGAGTGTTTGTGTTGATTCTGACAGGTACCCATTTACACACACACACAACGATCATCATAGATAAATTCCCATCATCAATGTCTATAACATAAATTAGTACAATAAAAGGTACATCAACAAAATGATCCATGCATCAAAGTCCCGATCAAAAATACATATGATACATCATCAATGCAATATCAAGATATCATGGATCCCAAATCTATCTCATGACCTAGCAGGGGCACCTAATCCATCTCCAGCTATACCTATGCCTGAACCCCCTGCACCATCAGGATCCCTATCACCTGCTCTATCTTGTGTACTGGGAGGTGCCTAACTAGTGTTCGCATTGGTAGGTAACTGAGCTAAAGTAGTCAGAAACTACTGTAACATGGTAGAAACCTGATCTAATTGAGCAGTCACTGTAGTCATCCCTACCTGTAAACCCCAAACATCCTACACTAAACCATCCACAACGGGAGGAACTAGAGGTGCCTGTGATGTAGGAGGAGCCTGCGGTGCCTGAGGCGCTAATGGTACCTGTGGTATCACCAGTGACGTGCTACTCTGTGGATCCACCTATGGAATCTATCCATGCACTGGAACCTATCTGGCCACATGGATACATCTGTGTCTCTGTCTTGCCCAATCTACACCAACTCTCAAAGGAGCCTAACATTGAGGTACCTATGCATGCGCTAATCTCTGTCTAGGCTGCCTGAATCTTCCCCCTCAGCCTCTAACATGTCCACCTCTCATCTGAGGTCCTACAAATATTTGTACTCGAGGAGCCCTAGGTGCCCTTTGAACTCTCTGTCTCCGTGGTCTCCTGCCATCATCACCATCATCTCCATCATCATCTGAAAGCTCATCCACATCAAAAAGAGGCTCTACTAGATCTGTGAATATGAAAAAATGATGTCGCATGAACCACTCTCGATACTCAGCTGACGTGCCTACATATGCAACGTGTGTCATCATATCCCACATAGCATAACCTAGCTGATCAATCTACAAATATGCCAACTGATAATCCACCTGTGCCCCCCACATCGATATCTTTGTCTATACCCTAACATAAAGAGCCATACCTTGTAGCATGTCCTAAACTCAGCCATACTGACAGAGCACTCTCCCAAAGAAAAATCTCTCAATAACTAATGGTGATCGACCAATCATCCATTGAGGAGAAAACAT
This sequence comes from Thuja plicata, assembly GCA_018584345.1. Classification (NCBI taxonomy): domain Eukaryota; kingdom Viridiplantae; phylum Streptophyta; class Pinopsida; order Cupressales; family Cupressaceae; genus Thuja; species Thuja plicata. Next base: position 732,192 of record MU223593.1, read on the forward strand.
GTATGGTAGCTCATCATCATCCTCTTGCCAGCTCTCACAATGCAGATATGGCCTCCATACAACCTGATCTATATCATCTATAGTACATCTCCATAAGTCAACCTTGCCTAGACGATGCTGGACAACCATGCCATCATACAAAAATGCATATGAATATCCACAGACCTGTACTCGTGCTAAAACTGGTCTCGTAATAGGGATATGCTCCTAGGTCCACAACTGTAATACCACTACACCTGCAGAAAGAACTACACTACACCTATATACAACCTCATGCAAATCATGATATAAGTGTGCTAATATGCAAGAACCCCAATCAAATCTCCACAGATGTGCAATCAAGTCCTCTAATATCTGGCCCCATCTGACCACAAAGCCATGTCCTCTCTTATGTAGAAGAAGTAATCCTCCAATCATAGCTCCTAACAATGCTGGCAAAGTGGGAAAAGAGGCAAACTGTGCCCAAGTAATACAATCGTCATCAATGGTGTTGTCTCCACACACCGATCTGCATACACTGCTATCATAAACTGAATCATAATACACCCGATCTCCATGAGTTGGGATCCTCAATAATCTGTAAACATCCTCAGGTGTGATAGTCATCTCGCCGAGGGGTAGATGAAATGTATTATGGTCAGAGTTCCATCGCTCTGCCATAGCTATCAAAAGACCTCAGTTTAGCTGAAACCGAGGGAGATCTAGAAGGAAATCGAGCCCACATGTCTTGATAGTCTGCTGCTCAAGCACTGTAAGATCATCAACTAAATAAAAAATCCAAGATGCTACACCCTGTACCCGCAACTTATGGTAATATTCCTACATTTTGAAACAAAGTGTATCATATTAGTTTTTCTATCGGTGAACCATTCAATCAAACACCTTAGATCTATCTTTGCTCTAACTTGAGTGCATCAACTTATTGCTCCTAACCTCTATATCGTGAGACACAAGGATAATTTGTAATCATTTTTAATCAAATCCAATTGACCTATCAAACATTCATCAGTATGAATTTTCTAATATCCTAAACACTAAGTGACAATCTAGATGAACATTTTCTATCTTGGAATCTAATTAAGTTGTCTAGACGATCAATCGAAAGGACTTCATCTATTTTTCTATCTCAAATTTCAAACTTTATGGTAGGCGGCACTTCAAAAAGTGTACACAGATTTTCAAGCCCCATAGTGTTTAAATCATTACGCATGACACTTTAATCATCAGAGGCGGCGCTTTGCTAATCAGGCAGCCTTTTAAAGTCCTACGCGGCTTTTTAAAAATCCTAAGCGGCCTTTAAAACCTAGGGTATTTAGGCGGCTTTTGGCTATTTGGGTTACAATTTTGCCCTAATTCTTAGGTGGCTAAGGATTACTCCTACGTGGCTTTTTAATGCATGGAGGTGACTTTTCTAAGCCATAAGCGCCACTTTATCTATCCTACGTGGCTTTTCACTAAATTTTACCTAGAAAGCATTAAAATCATGTATTAAATGCTATTTAAAGAGAAATAAATGCACTAGGAAGGTTTGAAACACTCACCGGAGGCTCGTAGTCAAGAGGTCTTTGATATCGGCGCGTTCACTTGAATGTATGCTCTCGAATGGGGATCACCATCGTTGTCAATCGTTAGAGGCTCAGAGCAAAATCTCAATAGTAAAAAGTGAAAATGAATAGTAAATTTGGGGTTTTCAACCTATTTAAGCTATTTTACCCTATTTTGTGAGATTTTTGACCCAGTCAAACCAAATCTGCATATTTTGCACATTGGGGCATTTGTTCAACATCTTTTAGCATCATTGTTTATCAGAAATGCAATCATCTTGGATCTTTTTCTATCAACAGTACTCATCAAATTTTTCACACCTAAGATCAATATGATTTCATTTTTGAGGGGGCATCATCATATCATCCAACTGGGATTCTACATTATATCTTATATCAAAGCTGGGGCATTGAAATTTCAAACTTTTTCAGTGAGGCATCAAATCAAGATATCAAATCAAGTTATCAAATCAGAGTTTCAAATCAGGGTATTGAATCAGAGTTTCAATTTAGGGTATCGAATCAAAGTTTCAAATCAGTGTTATCAAATTAGAGTTATCAAATCAAGGCATCAAATTAGAGTTTTGAATCAGGTTTCATATTAGGTTTTCGTATCAGTCAATCAGCTCATCAGTATCAAATCAATGATCAAGACATCAAGTTTTATTTGAATCAATGCGCTTCACAAATCAATTCAAAGAGGGGCATTTGTAGACACCTAAAATTGACCATGTGTATCTCAAGCATTAAAAATTGTAAATCTTAGCCAAATGCCTTAAAATCCCATCTCAATGAATTAAAATGGATCAAATCAAAATGGACATTTATCAAATCAAGTGGACAAAAATTAAATCAAATTAAAAGATCAAATAATTAAATTCAAACCTAAAGGGATTAATCAAATTATGCAATTGATTTTAATCAATTAATTGTATAGTTCAAATAAAAAAGATCAAATCCAACCCATTCACCCTTCCATGGCTAAATTAATTAAATTATTGAGTTATTTAATTTCTAATTTCTTTGAGACAACCGACCAACTTTCCCTCCATTTGAGAACACCTCAAAGCTTTTGACTTAACCAAAGTTTGATCATGATCAACTCACTCTACCCCCTACCCTTGGGAAATTGCTATAAATACAAGCCATTTCCTTTGTGTTTGGGATCCAAGAATTTCAAGAGCAAAGCATCCTTATTATAGGCATTTGGAGAGCATTTGAGAGCTTTTGATCACATTTCAACATTTGCATAGCATTTTAGAATATCATGTTTAGGAGCATTTATTGTTTTATATCACATCTTGGAGCATTTTGAGATAAATTTGAGCATTTTTTATGATTTATTTCTTATTCTAGGATTGTCCTTGGGAGAGATTAAGACTAAGATCTCTCTTAACAAAGCTTAGATGGAGAACCATGAGATGATATGGGTTTTAAACTTCAATTCTTATATTAAATAGCATTTTCTTTCCATAGAGTTGTTTCTTATCATCCTAATTTCATGAAGGTGTTAATCTTACACACACAGGATGCTTGAGATGAGAGCATACTATTATATTTCCTAGATAGAGATCCATGAGATGCCCATTGATCCTTTTGATTCAATTAGCTTAACTTTACATATTTTGAAGTTGAATTGATAGTAACAATACTAATTTCATGAAGGTATGATTTTCATATACACACATATTACTCCCCCTTTAAAATTAATGGAAAAGGTATACTAAAAATAATATCTATATACATAGCAAAATTTCAGAGCTACTCACCAAAACTTAAACTATGTAAAGTATATCTTGGAAAGAGGTTTCCAAGATCTTCGCCTCTTTTCTCCATGTCTTTACCAAAATCTGACCAACATGGATCTATCCATTCAGTGCAAAATATGAAGTCTCAGATCCCTAGAGTTTTGTAGGCATATTATCAGTAAGTTCCTTCACTTTTGTCTCCATATCAGAAAGGTGTTTTTCAAGAATTGATAGTTTAGGAGTGATTAAACTCTTCACACACCAAATCTTCATATTACTCTCCATTTCTCTGTTTTAAGCACACTTATTTTGTCCAATAGTATGGACACTTCCTTATCTAACTCTACGATAGTGTGTGAGGAGGTCTCACAACTATGTACTAACTTGTCTAGAGTCTTTCTATCATTTCCAATGATATCTTCAAAATTCTTCAGGTGCTTAAGAGGATTTATATAGTAGTTGTATAACTTCATTCCATGAGAAATACAAGTCTTCACTTCAACGATAGTATTGTTGTGGCTCCACAACACACACTCTATTTTTTATCTCTTTGGCCATGGGGACCCCCTTGATTTTCCTTTTTTTTGACTCTCTATTCTTTTGGATGTTTTCTGGGGGTCCTTTTGAAGAGAAGCTAAGTCCTTTTGGCCTTTTGCAATTTTAGGCCTTCAAACCTGCGTAGTCTCTCAACCTCCAAAACTATAAAAGATCAAAATTGCCGAAGACGAATCCCATAGCAATCTTTCAGTGTTTCAGCTATCAAAACACTAAAAGATATGAGGGCCATGAATTTGGAATTTTGGCCTCTGAAACACCAAAGTATGTGTGATGTCACCTCATTAAATACGGGGCTATAAAAGTGACGATGCCCATTTTTTATTCTCTTCTTATATTTTTTTCTTCCTTCAGCTCCTTGAGCTCCTACGATCTTATCTTCGATGCGTGATTCTTGTTTGTTGTGATCCTCACCCTGGATCATGTTTCTCCTAGCCGTGTTGCACCTTGTCTTACCCCTTCTCTCTCCCTCCTAGTAGGTTGATATCTCAAACTCCCTTTTAGGTTTAGGATTTTTTTCTTTATTTTTTCATTTTTTTGTAGTTCCTTGTCTTGTTCCTTTCCTCCCCTATTTTTGTTTGAGATTCCTTTCATGTTAGGTCACTTAGGTTTTATAGCCCTAGGTCATCAGGTCTATCCTCATTGTGTTTTTATATTGTTATTTGATTTTTTTTTGAGTCATGTCAGTTGTGGGAATTTTGGCCTCTGAAGGATGAAAGTCATCTCACCAGAACTGGATCAGAAAATAGAGAAATGACTAAGTCAAGAATGACCCTTGGTGCTTTGACATTTTGAAGTTGTGGCATTTCATAGACTTCTCCATCGTCAAAGGCCAAAACATCGAAGGCAGGATCAACCTCCACTTTCAGAGTTTTGTATCTTCGCACTCCGCAGTATCCTAAACCTCCACAAGTCCAAACCTCCAGCCTTTTCACTTCTTCCATTTTAAATCCTTTCACACTTTCACACTCTAAGAACCTTCCACACCTTCATGGTTCAAAGTGCTGAAAGACATCACCCAAACCCTAGTTAAACCTCCATTTCACAGTTTTGGCCCTTCGCAGTCTGATCCTATCTTCGGTGTCCGCAAGACCAAGTGGTCAAAAATGCCATAAACACGATTCTAAGCCACTTCTACTACTCCTTAGGGTTATATTTTCTATTGTGTGCTTTCCTTTAATAGTTTTTTTCAATAAAATACTAATGTTTACATATTTCCTTACAGGAATACTGGAAAGGATCACTGGATCTCCAATGAAGTACCTATTCAAAGGGTACCACACACCTTCAAAAGTCAAGAACCATAATAGTGAGGTTACCAAAATTGACATCAGAAATGTCAATTGGAAGGAGTTCCTAATCAAATGTGCCAAACCCAATAAGAGGTCATCTAAATGCACTATCCTAGTACTATCAAGTCTAGTGAATGCAACTACACTCCTAGTTTCAGTTTTATCCTCAGACCTGATCATGACCCTAGCAAACCACTATGTACCAAATGAGAGGGTGGTGAAAAATAAAGCTAGAGATATTGTCTTAGACCTTAGACCAAATAACATTGAGGATGTCTTCCACCTTTTGAAGGGAATAGACATATATTATGACTTCTCGATAAAAAAAGGCTTGGATTGGTTCAAAAACAACACCTTGGAAGCATATGACATAGTGAACCAAGAATACCTTATCAAAACCCTCCCAAAGAGAAAGCTTGAGAAGATATACATGAGGAGAGGATACCTTAAGAATGATATCTAGGCAACCATTACCATGCTCAACAGATTGTATGGGCTTCCCTAGTCCATCCAACATGAAAATTGGATTATCATACTAATTGAAAAGATCAAGGGGTGAAGGGCCAGGTTCTATCGGGCCACCATCCTGAGTGATAACTTGGATGGAAAATTAATTTTGGTTAATTTTATAGGATCATTAATGATGCATCCATCCAATCAATTAAGGGTGATTATGCAAAGAGACTATCAGAAGAAGTATCCACTAATATAAGGGCAATAGGGGCCTTCTACATCTAGTTTAGAACCTTCACCTATATTAGAGTGTCTGGGTCCACCCTTGCCCCAAAGAAGATTCCTCGATACCCTTGTAATTGGGTAATTATCATAGAGATGGCTAGACAGCTTGCTAATTCCTATGTTCATATTAAAAACAAGAAGAAGCACTGCTGGGACTTTCCCATTTCAATTGGCCCATAAAATTTACAAGCTATGAAGGTGTGTAATTCCCTTGCATTTGAATGGGATGAATGCCCATTAAAGTCCCTTAAAGTAGGGGCCAGGCCAAGGTTTGATCCCATTGGTAGCTGCAACACATCATGGGTAGACACTATGTTCACAAGCCTCACTTGGAGGACCACTGGATGAACTATGTGGACAATTATGAATTCAAGGTTCAAGATTATTACAGAATGTCCCTAGATTTAGCACAAGCTGCCCCAGAGATCAATTTTTTTTCCAAGGAATGGTAAAATGAGATAGATGAGGTACTTGACCCACTGTATAATAAAGATAAGGTATATACAAGACCTATCTTAAATTCTGAGGTAGACAAAGATGAGAATGATAAAATTGAATTCAAGGCCATGCATGTGGTTAAGGACACAAAAAACATGATCAAAAGGCCCTTCAAAATAGACCCCATGCTGATGAAAAAATAGTTAAACCCACCAACCAAAGTGGATAAGGTACGAGGAGAAAGGGTAGTAGTAGCTCAGCTCAAGAAGGTAGCTCCACATAAATCAAGGAACAGAGTATGGGCATGAATGCCCAGTGGTGTATCACCCTAGTCCTAAGCATAAACCACAGAATACAAGGATGACTGGAAGCATATCCCTACCTTAGGATAAAGCACAAGTGACTCAAGAAGAGCCCCCCACCACTAGTCAATCTATTGATGTAGAGACTACAGAACCTATAGGCACCTCGGGAGAGAGAAAGAAAGTGTATGAGGAAGAGAGCCTTTGCATCCTCGTAGTTAGAAACTCTGCTAGAGGAACCAGAAGAGGAAGAAGGAGGAGATGAGGATGTGCCTTTAGTTAAGAGGACAAGGTAAAGGACTTCTACCTCAAAGATGAAAGGTCTAGAAAAGGACATCCCCATTCATGAAGAAGGAGAGGCACATGAAGAATTAAAAAACCCTCAAGATTCCCTTGGTCCTGATGAATTCCTTATGTATGAATTCCAAAATCTCATAGGGTTTGAGGATCAAGGGAGAGATTCATTTGATCATTCAACAGAAGTTAATGAGGAAGGAAATGTACCACAAATTCCTCAGGTTATTCTTACTCCACCTCCATCTTAGTTCACTAATCTGACAATAAACATACCACTCACAGAAATAGATACAAGCAAGGAAGGGGACACTGAGACACTTTCCTCCAACTTAGATTCTACAGACATAAAAAAAGAGGTAGAGGCACAAGCTATTCTGGGTCCTCCACTGCCTAAACCTCACAAGCATCCCAATAATAGTCGCTCAAGGATACACAAGGAGATAAGAATGCAAAGAAAGGCACATATTCTACTCATACTCAAGAACCCACTCCTCCACCTTCATTTCGAAATTCCACTCCACCTTCATTTCCAATTTCCACTCCTCTACCTTCATTTCCTACTCGTACTCCCTCACCTTAATTTCCTAGTCCTACTCCTCCGCCTTTTGTTCCCACATCCTCTTCAGGCCCAACTTCCCAAATACCTCTGGTTGCTGGGACAACACCATCTTTTTAGATAAAGCAAAAGCTGGTAATAAGTATTGAGGCTGAAATACTGACAAGTCTTTCAAAATATGTGGAGAAACCCCAAGATGAAATAGGACCTAGAAGGGAAGAGAGTACTCATCCACCATAACAAATAAAAGAAGAGGTACAACATGCCACTCTGTGAGGGAAATATTAAATCTTAGAAGAAGAGGTATGAGAAGAAGAGAACTCAGAACTTCAAGAGACATTAGAAAAAATAGAGGAATCCCAAGAGGAGATGGAAGTCCAGAGTACATGAGGGACAAGATTAGTATTGCACATCGCTCCTTACAAGCTTGTTACTTCGTTTACTAAAACAATATGGTTTACTAAAGAAATTCAACCTAGGAAGATAGTTTATACAGAAGAAGAAGAGGACACAAACATGTCCTCCCTAGGTCAAGCCTTCCACCAAGTAGAGTCCAGTGTGCCCACAAGGATAATGTCCTATGTCACTCATGATAACAAGGGCTTCTGGAAAGAGAAAGTGATAGTCCCTACAACCAGTGCCACCTAGGTAGAAATAACCCTAGAGGATTACACTTTTGATGAGGTTGATTTAGGGAATCAAAGAAGAGAAGGAAGCAAAACATGCAAAACATTGGCGAATCTGGGCCTAAAGAATGCTCTAGGTTTTATGGACAAGGATGAAGAAAAGATAAAATCACTGTCTGGGTAGAATGAGGCATTAAAGAAATTCATTTTTAGAGTGGTGGGTTCCATTGAATCAAGTTTTCCAAAAGCCTCATTACAGATTGTCTTGCAGAAGAAGGCTACCCCAGAATTGCCAAAAGCGATAACACATTCTTTTGTATAAGCATGTACAAAATGGAAGGTTGATTTTGAGGTGTTGGGGGAAATAATAATCAGAGCTATTTTGAGACCTTTTAGGATCATTCTCATGGAGGCTACCAAGTTAGTGGATATGATGGAAGATTAACAAGGATTGGACTTCTAATTGAGCAAATGGTAGAAAGTGTTTAAGGACCTAAAAATAATAAGGAAGCAGTGCTTCCAAATTTTGGTAAAATTATATGAGGGGGAAGAATTACATAATTTTTTGATATGGACTAAGAGAATAACAAAAACAATAAAGGTTTATGAAAAGTGCATGAACAAAATCTTCCAGATACATGAGGGAGTTATGATATGGGTGGAGCAAATAGAAGATTTCTTTACAGGCATAGATTTGGAATTATACATGGATAGTGAGAAACAAGTCTTATCCCCGATAAAGAGTATTATACTATAGTTTAAAGGGATTATGGTAGCGGTCAATACAAAGGAATATATACATCAACTCTTCATATTCAAGGAATAGATACAAAGAATGTATGAGCATGAAGAAGAGATCAAATTTGTTGGTTCTGAGTTGATGAGCTTTAGGGAAAAACAAGAGCGATGCCTTAGTAATGTGTAAGCGGTAGTATAGAGGCTTTGGGATGCTCATCCAGATATCCTCCCAGACTGACTGTCCATTTTGGGGACTTAGTCAAATTTTGTAGTAAGTAATTTTGACGCTTAGTCATTTTTGAAGCCTCAAAATTTCAGCCTTCTGACCTCCGAAAGTCTTAAATTTTGGGGAGCCCAAGAAGATTTCATCTACACTTAGTTTTTTTTTAGCCTCTTGATTTTTTGGAGCAAAGGTTGGGGTCCAAATTTTAGGTCTATTCCAGTGTGAAGAATATTTTTGCATGAAGAAGAAGTCTCAAATCATATTACTTGTGGACTAAGGTTGGTTTTGGTTTAACTGGAAGCTATCCATTGGCTGTCTATGCAAAAATAAGTCTAGGTGAAGACTTTAAGGAAGAACTTGAAGATCAAAGTAAATACTCCAGTTGGAAACAATGGAGCTCTAGTTCAGTTCTCCTTTCTTTTTGAACGAGTTTGACCCTAATTTTAGGGTAAACTAAATGTAAATGGACCATGGTTCCATGAAAACTTGTTAGTAGTTAGTTTAGATTCAATAAGCTTTAGTTTTAGATTTATTTAGTTGTTTTAGAGTAGTTGAAACCCAAGTTTTGGGGTTCAGAGTTTTGTAAATCAGAGCATTATATATTGCATCAGAACAATGTAAAAGGGTCATATCTTTATGCAATAAATATATACAATTGGTGCTTATTTCACAGTGTGATATTGTCTTCTATCTATGGGAAACTAATGAATTTTTGTTCACTTGTTCATTTATTTCAAAAAGCTTATTATGTTTATTATGTTTGGATCTACAATTCATTAGATTGGAGTTTGATGTTGTTCATCGATCTTGCTTTGATGAATTATTAGGAAATATAATTCTATTGCTTCAATGATAAATCCATCTAGTGTGTGTGTGCATACTTGTGGCTTCACGATTTAATAGATTTTGAAAATATTGCATCTTGATAAACTTTTATCCAAACAATTGCATCTATTGGGTATAGATTTGTAACATGGTCTGATTCATATTCTGTGGGTTTCCATCTTTTTATCATCCAATTCGTAAGGAAGGTTCAACAATGGTTTATGTCCATTAGAATCTCATTTCAGTAAATTTGCTTAATTATTGTTACCCAAATATTTGATCTTTTGACAATATAGATAGAGTACATAATCATCGTAGGTATTAGAGTACATTTTGTGTCATTATTGAATTACATGCATTAATAAATTGAAAAAAATACAAAAAGTACTAAAGTTTGTTTTGCAGCTTGAAGTCTTGAAAGTATCAGCAAAGACCTCCTCATGAACATTCACATTTATCTTCAACTAAGCTTACCAAGAAATTGTACCATGACCACAAAGAACCTTGGGAATAAATTCATTATTCTTTCAAGAGAGGAAATCAGATCTTGAATTCCTAGCAATTGACTTGTGTTAAAGAAACACTCAACAGAAGTGGTGCTAGAAGGAAGGCCCAAAACAAAAAGTTGGATAACATTGAATCTTTCTCACCAGAATGGTTTGAGTGAGTGCTTAGATCATATTAAAAGAGAGGAAAGTTCCTGGAACTCACCCATTATTGCAGAGCTCGTAGGGAAAAAGGAAAGTCAAGGGGAAATCCCTCTCACCACCACACCGAGCCACAAAATCTGCTCGGACAACAATCACACATCGCTTCCCCGACTGTCACCACAACCATAAAATAGAATCATAAATTAAAACAACCTCATCCAATGGCCTTCTTCACTAATGCACAAAGCTTTCCATTGAACTTCATTAGAAAACTTCATGAATTATCCAAGAATCTTGAGAATTTTTTCACTTGTTTCGTATACAGGGAATCAGGGATAGTTGAAGAACACATCCATGCCTTTAAAGAGATTTGAAATTTCAAAGAGATTGTTCACCAAGATGTTGTTTTTCACTTGTTCTTTTACACTCTAGGGGAGTTTTCATATAACTGGTACCTGAACTTACCACGTGGGTCTATCTCTTCATGGCCTGAGTTTAAAACCAAATTTCTAAACTAGTTCAAGTTGTATGTAGATCCGATTACAACACATTACTAGTTCATAACAATGAGGAAGGAATCCAAGGAGCCCATTTCTTTGTTCAATCATCATTTCCATAAGATGCATAAAAAAATGGAATCTCCTTACACTATACAAGAGGAAACCATTATACAAGTTTACCTTAAAGCCCTGGACCCTTTCACTTCAATTTTTCTAAGGACACTCCCCCCATAGACAGATACACAATAGAAAAGGTGTACAATGAAGCCATTAAATTTATGCAACAAATGGATTTGGAAGAAGGGAACTTTGGTATCATGGATACCATGGGTAACATCTATGCTACATATCATTTTCTAGTGTTCAATCAAGCTCTGGCCACCCACATGCCTTTTCTGAACCCAATTATGGTGCAACCACTCGCTGATCTACCACCATCCATTACTTATCTAGGTTATGAGGTTCATAAGACATCTTTCTTTGAGCAATGGACTGTGCCTCCAACTGAACTTGATAATCACCTAGCCCCCGAGTTGGATTTTGTGAATAAAACCCTGTCTCAACTCACCAATGAGCTCACTAGGATGAAGTTTAATCCTTCCCAAAACCAAAGTGGGTACCAACAAACACTTTCTACTCCAAATGCCTATTCTTAGAATCAAAATCAGAGTTTCAATACCTATAACAATAACAACAATTTGGGCAGCAAAGGCCCAATATACCTTGGAACACTTGACCCAACAATGGAAGCATACCTAAAAATAACTCTAATACCTATGAGACCACCGATGTGAATTTTTTTGGGGCTGCAAATCCACACCAAGACAATGATGAATGTGGAGGCAACACCTATAATCAACATCCTCAAAGTTCAAAGGAAACTCCTTTTCAGTTTAATGCCATGATGTTTGAATCTTATGAACCTTGAAATGGGGAAAGTTATGACACCTACACCAAAGAGGAGAAGTTTTTATTACCATTCCAAATGGAAAGAGAACCTGAGTACTCCAAGGTTCATGCATTCCAGAATGGCCACTAGAGTCCTTACAACCTGAGGAGCTAAAAGGAACCTTTAAATGATAGTATTCCCCTGGGAAAAAAACCAACTCCACTAGATCCATGAGTTAGAAACAATCCTACACCCCCAAAGGGTCTAAGCGCCCCTCCATCATCCCCATAAAACACATTTGTCGATTATAGAAACTCAGCTTGGTCAGTTGACAAATACAGTGCAGTTAAGGAACTAAAGAAAACAAAGGTGAACATCTCCATGTTTGACATGCTACAAGGCTTCCCCTCTCAAAGGGAAGCACTTTTAAAATCTCTAGATCACTCAAGATAAGGTACTCTTTCCAACAATGTGAGAGCACCCACATCTAATGTCAATACTTCGGAAGCATTCCCTGTAATGCTCAAAGACAAGATAGAAGTACCACTGTTCCTGCTCAATCTGCGTATGTTTGGGAAGAATTTGCACAATTGATTGATTGATTGATTTGGGAGCTTCATTTAATTTCATGCCCTTTTCTATTTTCCAAAAACTAGGAATGGTCCCCGAGATGAAAAATCGTGTAGTAATACAATTAGACAAGACATAGGTCAAAGTGATTAGCGTACACAAAGATATACACATCCAACTAGTTGTTGATCTAATAACATAAGAGTACATTGATGTGGACATAGTATACATTCCAGAGACTTATGCGATTCTACTAAGTCAAGAATGGACCAAGTGTCTAAGAGGATGGTTGTCCACTTATTTCACCCAGCTATGGCTACCCTAGAAGGGATTAAATAATTAGATCAAGATTGATACTGAATCCAAACTAAAAAAATGATCATAGACTACAACACCCACAAAAAAATATTATTCACTCAAGCTGATCTGGGAACCTACCAAATGGATAAGATCCTCATGTTTCAAATCAAAGAAACTAAAGGATTGGATCACAGTTCCGTATAGGGTCTGCAAGAGTTCCACATTGGTGATGATATCTCCCAAAGTTTCATCAACAATATAATGACAAGAGTGAGGCATCTAGGTCAAGACACAAATACCAACATCTTATTATTACCTGGATATTGTCAATTACAGCAAGAAAGCCACTCATAATTCACATGTGGAAGTTGTCAGGATGCATTGTCACGAGTGCTGGCTCAAATTTCCCTACCAATTGAATCAGGCAAGGGCCAGGAGCCAGAAGAAAAGAGCCCCATGATACTAAACATGGATGATGCTATGCCAGGTACATATAGCCCACCAGATTGTGTGACCCAAATTGGAAGTTAGAATGAAGGATCAGACTTCGGTAGTAGGATCCTTACTCCCAGTATATGCAAAAATTGAATCACTTTAGATGATGTCACCTACCTACCCTGTAGGAAACCTTATACAACTCTAAGAAATGGAGAGGCCAAATCTTCAGATACTGGAGACACTTACAAGAAAGGAAAAGTGGGATTTATCTCCTCAAATAGAAAGGGGAGCAAGGTATTGAATCCCAACACACCAGAAGGCCCAGGAGAGTTTTGACCCAAGTCAACCTCAGCCAAAAAATATCAAATATGGAAGTTACATTTTGATATGTCAAAGTGTAAATAAGGGGCCAATGTTGGAATCACAATAGTTAACCCATGAGGTAAGTCCTTCTATTTTTATTATAGGTTATAGTTTTTGTGTACTAACATCATCGTAGAATATGAAGTGTTGGTCTGTGGACTCCTCTTGGCACATGAAAGAGGAATAAAATCTTTGACGATGGAAGGTGACTCACAATTGATTGTCAAACAAATCCGTAGTCAATATTTTTTTAATGAAAAAAGATTATCATCCTACCAAAATAGGGCATGAAACTTGATCAAGGAATTTGAAGCATTCAATATTAAGTCTATTATGAGAAGGAAGAATGTCGTAGACGATGCCCTAGCTATGTCCGCTAGCTCATTACACCAAATGGAGAAGTCCAAACTAAAGAAGTTCTTAGTAGAACTTATTTTGGCTCATACTATCCCAGATAATATTATGAACTTCCAAGTATTCCAAGATGACCAACACATCCTTGAGAGTTTATCATATGCTTGGGCGTGTTTTAAAAAAAAATTATAGATGAAGAAAAAGGAGAACCCGAGGAACAGGCCAGCCCAAAAATGCTCAACGATTAGGGAATCATAAACCTAAGAACTAATTCCATACCCAAGGGGATGGTGGAACTAGAAATAACTTTTTATAGTGATGGGAATCACACAAAGAGACAACTAGATGTGAAAACCAAAGGCAAAGAATATGAAACATACAGCCTTGGCACAAAGGATGAGCTCAGAGAAGTCCACATCGTGAAAGTAGGCACTAAGGATGAGAAAATAAGAATGGTTCAACTCCTCACTAAACATCAGGAAGTCATAGCATGGAGCTATGAGGAATTCAAAACCTATGACACCTTGGTCATAGTCCAAAATATCCCCTTGAAACCATACTCTAAACCTTTTTGATAATGTCAAAGGCCAAAAAACTGAACAATGGAGTCGTTAATATAGAAGGAAGTCCAAAAACTGTTGGACGCCAAAATTATCTTTCCAATCCAACATTGCACTTGGGTCGTAAAATTGGTACCAGTGAGGAAAAAGACTGGCGAGATTTAGTTGTGTGTGGATTTTTAGAACCTGAATAAGGCTTCCCAAAAGGACAACTTTCTATTTCCATCTCTTGATGAGGTGTTGCAAGTGGTAAATGAGTCCCAAATGATGTTCTTCCAGGATGGCTACTCTGGTTACAATCAGGTGATGGTACAAGAGGAGGATAGGTGGAAAACAACATTCACCACAAAATGGAGAACCTTTTCTTATCGACAAATTCTGTTTGGTTTAATTAACGCTGAAGCTACTTTCCAAAGGGTAATGGTCACTAAGTTTAAATATTTTGTGGGAAAATGCATCATTATTTATATGGATGATGTCGTAATGTTCTCCAAACAATGAATAGATCATATAAGTGAATTAAGGAGGGTCCTTAAAATGTGTAAGAGGTATGGGATCTCCCTTAATCCAAAAAAGTGTGTATTTGGGGTCACCAAAGACAAATTGCTTGGGCACATAATCTTTAAAGATGGGATAGTCATAGACCCTAAACAAGTGTAATCCATTCTCAAACTAACACCACCCTACAACCATAAAGGATTGAAATCTTTCTTTGTAAAGATAAACTTTGTAAGAAAGATCATCATCGGTTTCGCCGAAATAGTAAAGCCACATAACGATATGCTGAAAAAGGATGCCAAAATTGAGTGGACTGCCCGGTGAAGAAATCATTTGAAGAGATAAAAACTACAATTTCCATGGCCCCTTTCCTTATTAGCCTAGATTACTACTTACCCTTTAAAGTTTATTCTTTTGCCTCTAAACATTCATGTTCAATAATCCTCACACAAAAGAAGGATGGAGAAAGTGAGAAGCCAATAGCGTATGTGAGTTGCCTCCTTAAGAATGCTAAGGTTAGATACCCAAATCTAGAAAAACAGTGCTTCACCCTGGTCAAATTAGTAAATAATTTACAACATTATATTCAAAGGAGAAAAGTGTTCAGAATAGTCCCAAATACTGCGGTGAAATCTATGCTGATGCAGAACAAATTGGGTGAACGAAGGGGGAAGTGGATGGCGATCCTACAAGAGTTTGACCTTGAAATTCAGTAGATGAAACTAGTGAGAGGCTAGGGCCTCACAAATCTGATCTCTAAAGTAGAAGAAGGTTTGGTATACCATACCTACACTGATTAGAGGGTGATTTGAGATATATGGTATCAAGACATAGTATACTACTTACTGCAGAATCGTTGTCTAGAAGGGATGAATGAATCACAAAGAAGAGGCCTAAAACTTAAGAGTAACTCTTACATGCTTAAAAATGGTCAGTTATACAGATGCAACTATGATGGTTTGTACCTGAGGTGCCTAGATAGGCTTGAAGTGGAACAAGTCCTAGTTGATTTCCATGACAAATATGAAATGGGCCTTGGTTCTGCTGAAGCCACCACTCACCAAATCCTGAGAGGAGGATACTACTGTCTGACAATATTCAGAGATACCAACAAACATTTGAGGTCATGCCATACCTTCTAGATGAGTACAACCCAAGAGAAGAACCTAACAATGCCCTTGCAACCAGTGTATGACGTACGTCTATTTTCCTAATGAGGCTTGGATTTTGTTGGAATGATTAACCCACCCTCTTCTGTAGGTCACAAGTTCATTTTGACAGCCACTGATTATTGCACACGTTGGATAGAGGCACAGGCACTAAAAATCTATACCACTAAAGTGGTAACCAAATTCTTGGAGGAGCACATCATAACCAGGTTTGGGATGCCATTTTATCTAGTATGTGACAATGCCCTCTCTTTCTCTTGTGCTATGCTCATGCAATGGTTTTTTGAAAATTAGATAATTCTAAAGTTTTCTTCTAACTATTACCTAAAAGGAAATGGTGTAGCAAAATCTACAAACAAGAACCTGACAACGATGATCAAACACCTCCTAGTTGACAACCCCAGGGACTGGCACACGCAACTAAAATATGCTTTGTGGACTAATCAAGTGAGGATTAAAATTTCCTTGGGGACATCCCCTACCAACTAGTCTATGGCCTGCAACCGTTTTTCCCTATTAACCTGGAAATAACAATTTTGAGATTTATGGACCAGTATGTTGAAGGTGAATACTAGGTGCAGGTTCAACTCATGAACCTCCTCAACCTAGAAGAGAAAAGGAATACAACCTTGGAACACGTGTCAAAGCATCAATCCATTGTCAAGTGATGGTTTGATAAGAGAGCCACCATTAAAGCCGGGCAACCACACCAAATTTCATAAACTGTGGACGGGGCCCTATCAGATATCATAAATATTTGGAGAAAACACCTTCAGAATCAATGCATTAGAAAGGGAGTTGGTCCCATTTCCAGTCAATGGAAAATTCCCCAAATATTATTTTGGGTCCTAGAAGAGGATTTCCTTTTCATCCCGTGTATTATAGTTTTTGTTTCTTTTCTTTTCTTTCCTTTTTCTTTCTTCTTTGTTTCCTCCTCTCTCATTTTTTGGTTGGGGCTCATTGTTTTCTTGTTTTGGGTCAGTCTATTTTGGATCCATCCCAAATGGTCTTTGAGAAGAGGAGAATAGGTATTTCTAAGTCAAAATTTCCAAAGAAATGTGTAATGCAAGGATTTTTCCCAGAGGTCAAAAGTGGTGGTATCTTCCATCAAAAATCAAGGAGATGTCTAACACTAGTCATGCTAATAATAAGATACACTAAAGTAATACTTGAGAACATTGGTTTCTTGGGGAGTTGCTAGCTATAACTAGCACTAACATGTTGACTTGGGTACCCACTGATCCCAGAACCCTTTTCTATTAATATGAGAGAGTAAATAAAAGAGGAGAGAGAAGCAAGAGGGGAGAAGATAGAGAATATGATGAATTATTCAAAAAAATGGTAGCAAAAATGGCGATCACAATTTTAAACCTCAGTAGCACACCCTAAGCACTACTTAGGTTTCTCAAAGGAATATAAAAGACATTTGAAGGACAACCCACTCAAAGTCACGACTAGCCCAGGCTGGGCACTAGTCAAAAGAAGAACAAGCAAAACTCCTCCACATACCTCAAACTCCAAATACTGTCACAAGACAAAGAAGGGTGATTCTAGAAACATCTACTAGGGCTATGGATGCCCGAATAGTAGTAGAGAAAGGTTATATTGGGACTTGGGGAAAATTTTTTTGGGGCTATAGACGCCTGACTGGTAGTAGAACTCTTTTTGGGAAGCCCTTGTCAACATTGTGAATGCTGGGGGTAGCTGACGATCATCTAAGTCATCTCATTAAGAGGTCAAGAAATGAATGCACAATGTACACACACTGGAAGATGGAGATGAATACTTCAATCTTAGGAGTCAATGAAATAATGTTTTCACAGATGGCTCTTTGTGTTCGGCTCATTGTAAAGTTAATTTCCAGAAGGGTTTTCCTGATAAAGAAATGCCTTGGCCATTCCTCCCTTTTGTCAGGTCTATTTTTTGTGGCGCCATGGGGACCCCCTTACTTGTCCTTTTGTTTTGAACCCCTATCCATTTGGATGTTTTATGGGGGTCCTTTTGAAGATAAGCTAAGTCCTTTTGACCTTTCGTAGCTTTGGGCCTTCGGACTTGCGGGGTTTCTCGACCTCCAAAAGTATGAAAGATAGGAAGTGTGAAAGGAGAAGCCCATAGAAATATTTCAGTGTTTTGGCCACCGAAACACCAAAAGATATGAGGGTCACAACTTCAACATTTCATCCCCTAAAACACTAAAGTCTACGTGATGTCACTTCATTAAATGCGAGGCTATAAAAGTGATGCTGCCCATTTTTTCTTTACTTCTAATTTTTTTCCTCTGCCTCCTCGAGCTCCTACGATCCCATCTTTGGTGTGTGCTTGTTCATTGTGCTCCTCACCTTGGACCATATTTCCCTTGCTTATGTTGCGCCTTATCTTCCTCCTTCTCTCCCTCCTAGGAGGTTGGTCTCTCAGACTTGCTCTAAGGTTTAGGGTTTTTTCTTCATTTTTTAATTTTTTATAGTTCCTTGTCTTGTTCCTTGCCTCCCCTATTTTCAATCAAGCTTCCTTTCATGTTAGGTCACTTAGGTTTCTAGCCCTAGGTACTCCGGTGTGTCCTCATCATGTTTTTTTTTTTTTTTCAATTTTTTGTGTTGTGTTAGTCATGACAATCTTGGCCTTCAAAGGCCAAAAGTCTTCTCACCAGAATTAGATCAGAAAAGAGAGAAATGAATAAGTCAAGAATGACCCTTGGTGCTTCAAATTTTTGCAATTTTAGCATTTTGTAGACTTTTCCATCACTGAAGGCAGGATCAACCTCTACTTTTAGAGTTTCGCATCTTCGCACTCCGCAATTTCCTACACCTCCGCAAGTCTGAACCTATAGCCTTTTCACTTCATCCATTTTCTATCCTTTCACAGTTTCACAATCTGAGAACCTTTCTCACCTTCACAATCCAAATTTCCAAAAGACATCACCCAAACCCTAGTTAAACCTCCATTTTGTAGTTTTGTTCCTTCACAGTCTGATCCTGTCTTCGGTGTCTGCAAGTGTGAGTGGTCAAAAACACCATAAACATGATTCTGGATGATTTTGAGCCACAAATACTGATCTTTAGGGTTTTAGTTTCTATTGTGTGCTTTCCTTTAATTGTTGTTTTTAAATAAAATACTGATGTTTGTATATTTCCTTGTAGGAATGTCAAAAAGGATCACTAGATCTCCAATGAAGTACCTATTGAAAGGGTACCACACACCTTCAAAAGTTGGGAACCACCATAGTGAGGTTACCGACACCGACATCAAAAATGTTAATTGGAATGAGTTCCCGATCAAATGTGCCAAACCCAATGGGAGGTCATCTGATTGCACTGCCCTAGTACTATCAAGCCTAGTGAACGTGTTCAAACTTCCAGTTTCATTTTTATCCTCAGACCTAATCATGACCCTAGCACACCACTATGTACAAGATGAGAGGGTGGTTAAAACTAGAGCCAGAGATATTGTCTTGGACCTCCAACCAAATAACATCAAGGATTTCTTCCACCTTCCAAAGGGAATAGACAGATATTATGACTTATTGATAAAAAAAAGGCTTGGATTGGTTCATAAAAAACCACCTTGGAAGCATATGACATAGTGAGCCAAGAATACGACATCCAATCCCTCCCAAAGAGCAAGCTTGAGAAGATAGACATGATGAGAGGATACTTGAAGGATGATATCTAGGAAGCCATTACCATGCTCAGTAGATTGTACGGGCTGCCGTAGTCAGTCCAAATTGAAAATTGGATGATTATATTAATTGAAAAGATCAAGGGGCGAAGGGAAATGTTTGATTAGGCCACAAACCTGATTGATAACTTGGATGGACAATTAATTTTGGTTAAGCACATTCCCAAATTATACATGACATCATACATGGTGTATTTGTAATCAGTTAGGGCAGAGTACCCAGGGTTGGTAAAACATGGAGCCTTTGGGAAACCAAATGCATGGCCCTTCATAGTATATACCCAAATAGTAAGGAAAGCCAAGATGGATGAAGACAACCTAGATTACAGGATTGTTAATGATGCATTCATCTTTGCAATCACCCGCTCAATTGAGGGTGGTTATGCAAAGAGACTATTAGAAGAGGAAACCACTAAGGTAAGGGAAACATGGGATTTCTACATCCAGTTTAGAACATTCACATATATCAAAGTGGTTGGGTGCACCCTTGCCCCAAAGAAGCTTCCCAGATACCCTTTTGACTGGGTAATTATTATAGAGATGGCCAGACAGCTCGCTAATGATTATGAACATATTAAACACAAGAAGAAGCACTACTGAGACTTTCCCATTTCAATTGTCAAATAGAATTTATGAGATATGAAGGTGTGTTGGAATGATAGAAATGTGTGTATTGAGAGGGGAGGGTTGAATCAGTACCCTTATAAATTTTTTAAATAAAGCTTTGTAATCATAAACTATAATAACCAACTAAGTAGTTTGCTTTCACCATACATGAAATGTCAATGCTAAAATGTAAATGGATGTAATCAAAACAATAAAAAGTTCATGAACCTCAAGTACACATAAACTGTATTTTTGTATCATAGAAACCCTTGTTAGAAGGTAAAAACTGCAGTGGGGATGAGACCCACAAAGCTTCACTACTACAGTAATAAAGTAGCCTGTTAGAGCTTACAAAGATTGATCACTTCTGGTAACCTTACCCTGTTATGAGTAACAATAAGATTTATTAGATCTACCTCATGTGAGGATTTTGAAACACAATGTATGTGTGCACTCTGTTAGGAGATTTAGGCAAAGACGGTTAAGTCTACTCTATTAAGAGATTTTGGGTCTGTTACAATTTTTGGAGAGTAACCAAATTTGTGATCTGAACAAATACAATCTAAATATTGTGGATAACAGATCCTTTAAGTACAATAAACTATCACCTTTTTGTGATTGATAATACCTTCTATACTACACAATAGCCTTGTCTCTGTTATGAAAACTGAATGCTTCAATGAAATCCTTGTGCTAAAACCCTTGTCTAATATTGTGATGTCCTTAATGCGGTGGCTACTTGATCATAATTTGATCACCATACTTGCGATAATAACATCTTACCCTTACATATATAAAAATTCTTGACCTAATTAGGGATTTATAATATCTTAGAAAACCTAAGATCAATATTCTACAAAATTTACCTTGTTCATCTATACATATGAAACACAAACAATTGATAATTGAAAACATTATTAATGTCCTCCTCGATCATTGTAAACCATTTTCTAGCTTGAATTTTTTTTTTATACCTTGAATGATGTGCCATTACAAACTTTTATGTAACTGTCGATTTACTCAATAAATACTATATCTCGGTGCTTGGTGTATCTCGGTGCTCGGTGTATACTACTCAGTGCTTCGTAAGTCTGCTCTCGATGATCATTACCGACTAGTTTGTCTTTGAATTTGTTATCGATTGGTAATTTGAATACTAATGACAACCTTAAAACTCATATGGAGTAACATTCTCCCCCTTTGGCATTAGTATAAAAAACTTATATATTTATACACAGTAAGTCATACTTAGTAACTCCCCCTATTTACATGCTCTCGGTATGCATAGATATAATATACATATGTATCCCCCTTTTTTGAAATTAATGAAAAAAAGAAATAACTTACAAGTTTTCAAAAATGTTGGTATGTTGGTATGAGTCTCTCCCATTCCTCTTTTAAGTGCTTGAGGGTCAACTGTTCCAAGTTTAGTTGAACATGCATATAATAGATGCTCTTAGTGACTGATAGCTCAGGGGTAGAAATCAAAGATTTTTCCTCTATCACATGCTTCTGCATCACTGTTAAATGTGGTATTAACATGGCCTTAAGCTTAGTTAATTGATCTCTTATCCCATTCTCTTTCTTCTTCAATTCAATTCTCAACCACTGGGTGTGGATAACATTAGAGTAATGCATTTGAAATGCATGTTTCTTGGTTGTGAGATGATTTTCACTATCTTGTAGATCATTATCTAATTTCTTTATCTTTTCACTAAGCTCAGTAGTGAAGTGATCTAGTGTGCATAACTTCTGAAAAATTGTAAGTGCTTGAGTAATAACAGTTTCTAATGTTGTTACAGATTCTGAGAGTGTTACCTTGGTAACTGCCACTGCTTGACTAATCTTTGTAGTAAGCTTGTACTTAATCTTTTGTTCTGCTCTTTATTCTAACTTTTGCTTGACATCAATATTTGGACCATTTATTGCCTCGGTGAGCAGTGCAAGTTGATAAATGATTGGGGCTGATTCACCTATGTTCACATTGGGAACAACTTGTAGTAACATCTCCTTAGCTTCTTATAGCACCTGTACATTCTTGTGTTCTAACCTCTACTTGTCTTGAGATGCTTTTTGGGTGCAAAGGTATCCATATTTTATTACTGTTTCAAGATCAAGTGTCATCAGGTCACATTCAGGGCTATCAATTATCTCATCAAGTGTGACTGGACCCTTTCTCCCTTTCTTCTTTTTCTTCTTCTTTTCACATACACTAGAGGTAGGAGATTGTGTTAATAATAGCTGAGCCTTGTGCTCGGTATCTGACTTTGGTGGCTTGGTGGGTGTTATGAATTATTTGGGTGGCTTGGTTGCTGACCTGGTGCTAGTGGTAGAAGTGTCTACCGTGGACTCTATGTTACCTTCACCCTTATCTGCCACATTAGTGGTGTCTTTTGGTGCATCACCTTGTGTAGTATCTCTACTATGCTTGGTCTCCTTACCAGTTTCATCACCCTTGTCTTCTTGTGTATCTGTGACCTAATCAGGTGTCTTTGTTCCTTGTTGTGCTTTATTTATAATATGAATTGCTTGGACGAGTATAGGCAGATTACCTGGTACCATAGCTCAGGAAAGCTCAATTTCTTCTTTTTCTTCAAGGTTCTTAGGAGCACCAACTATTACTTCATCTTCCTTTTCTTTTTCATATGGGTCACCTTCAGTTATATCATCTATTATAATACCTGCATGTCCAAGCTTTGTCAATAGTGCATGAATTTTGTCCATGACATTGTCAATAGTTGCATCTTCAACATTAGTTATCTTGGTACTCGATCGATGTCCCTTAGTATTGAATATGAATGCAATGTCCTCTGTTTTCTCAGGTGAACTCAACAGATTTTTCCAAATCATAGTACTCTCTTCATCAACTTATTTCAATTTACCTTGAAGTATTTTGAATGCTCTAGATTGGTTTGGAAATTATTTTGCATAATTTTTCATTATGTCATCAATCTGTTCAACTGTGTATTCAGCCTTAAGTACAGTGAGTGTTGCCTCTCTCATCTATTTCTCTGTTGTTAGTGCATAAGTCCATCTAGCTGATATTTTATCATAAAGGTCTTGTAGTATGTATGTAGAAAATTCTATAGGAACTCTTCTAAAAGTAATCATCGTACCTATAATTGATTCTTCCAATTTATCCTTATTCTCAGTGTTCAGGTTTGCATAATTTTGTAGCTTTGGATGTCCTAACCTTCCGGTTGATCTTATTGCTTCTACTACTTCATCAATAATATGTGGTACCTTATTCTTTACAACCTTGAATCGATCAATGATATCATCATATTTATCATTTTCATCTTTGTTTCTAACATACCTTTTCCTTTGTCTCAATGCTAGGGTCTCGGTGGTAGCCTTAGACTTCCTTGTCTGATAAATATATTTTAGTGAGAGTCTAGTTATTTTGACAACTCCTTTCTTCAAAGGTGGTGACTTTGCTGTCACCAATCTTATTCTTTTCCTAGGTGGAGTCTCAGCCTCTATGCCTTTTCCCTTCTTAGCCTTAGGTGGCTCTTCTTGTATTTAATCAGATTCTGTGGCTTCGACATCTTGATCTTATCCTTCACTAACTGTAGTCTACTCCTCGGTTCCATCAACTGATTTGTCAAGTTCTTCATCAGTGATAGAAAATTTCCTTTTCAATGTCTTGACAATTTTGGTCTTCTTTCATGCCATCTTCTCGACTTGAAGTCCAATCTATATTCTTGTTTTAGCTTCATCGTATGTGCCAAACCTCATGGTAGATTTGTTAACAGGTTCATTGAGTAATTTCTCTATAGCCTCAAAAGCTAAATCTATGTCAATTTCATAATCCATAGGAGGTAACTATGTTGTCCTAGGTTGTACTTCTTTGATGAGAGTTGTGTTAGTGTCTACCAAAAAACATATATCTTCTTTATACTTTTCTATCAACTGGATTATTATTCTTTCTCTTCTCTCCATTCTCTCCTTGAAATTCATAAAATAATCATTCATAATAGGTTCAAAATTTGCTCCTAGACTCTTAATGAGTTCACCGACTTGCACAATGATTGGTCGGTTGGTCTTCCAAGTTACATTACTGATGGAGGGAAATAAATTTTGTAGATAGTAAAATGTACACATTAGTAGAGAACCAAAATTACATGTATTTGATCTTGCTGATATGATTGTCCTCATGTTTTCTTCTAGTTGCCTTTGCAATAAATCGACTAAGTGGAGTTGCAAACCCTTCTTCACAATTTTATGTGCAATGTCGACTACTCCACATGCAATGCTATTAGGTCTGCTAGATCAAAATATTTTGTATGCAATAACATATGCTCCAAATCTTAATTCAGGATCACTGATAGTGTTGATCCTTAGACCTCTACCATCCCACTCGACCCTTGTTAGCTTCTCAAATTTTGATTTGGGCGGGTGCCTTAGGGATTTTGTTTTGTTGGTTGTCAGGTACCCACTTATTACATGTATAACATCTTAGTAATCTTCTTCAATTCATCTAGCCATAGTTTACCATCATGTACTCAGATTAGTACAATGCGTATCCACTCTATCTTGGATTCCTTTGGGAAATGTAGGGAATTAGTTAACCCTTTTAATTATAAATTATTGTGATCATCCTTTAGTTTCCCATCAGTGCTAGGCTCCTAATATGTTGAGATGAGCTCAAAATCACCTATTTCATTGATTTTTCAATGTATGTATGCTCTTACATCACGAAGCAGTAAAACCCTAGGTGGTATCACGGAGAACATGCATTTCTTATCGAGTTGTGCATCAACCTATAGATGAAATTTTTAGTGGGGTTAAGTGCATGTTGAATTCTTGATCAAAATTACATTCTTGATTTTTTCACTCTTGCCTTTCATGGTTCGAGATGAAGACGCCATCACACTTTTCAAATTAGGGCTTCCAATGAAAAAACACTGACAACTTCGTAAGTTCAAATGCTTACTTGATATAACATTCAACTACTCAGAGTGCTTTGAATCTCTGTGAAATGATTTGAAATGTTCTGCTATAAATTCACTCTTAATCTCTCTGCTTTGTTCTTTGATTGTTGTATGAACAAATGAGTTCACTTCCCTCAAATTTATACAAAATTCTTTAGTCAGCACAATAAATGCTCGCCACCAACCACTTGATCGACAAACAAATCAATCACTTGACACTAAAGATACCTCAGCTTGGTGAGTACAATAGATGCTCGATTCACTCAGCAAATTAGTTGTCTCTCACATGTTCATCGACTGGAATTTATTACTCGGTACAGGTTAACCAACTCAACTAGTTCAAAGTTATCAAAAATATAATACCATAGTGCATCTTAATTCATGCTAATTTGGCATTCATACAATGAATACAAGGAGAAGATGTAAGATATAAATTTGCAAAATGCAGTTCCATACTTACTTGCATTGCTTAGGTGGAGGTGGTGGAATCACCTAATCCATCAGATGAGGCGTCATTGACTATTGTGCTTGGCCCAACATTGTCATTTGATGCTCTCCTCCATATTTGATTTCTTATCGTCATGATTTATTCAATTATTTTTCGATTTCCATAAGTACTTGTATCTGTTACTCAGTATCTACAATCTTTACCTAAGTGACCGACCTTATGATAGTGTGTGCATGCCATTCCAGAGTTTGACCAAATTCTAGATTTACTTCTCCATTGTCTCATACAGTTAGCTACAATATTTCCATATCTACCATATGCTGTGCAACTAGCCCAAGTGTTATAATCCCAAGAAGATGCATTACCTTGTCTTCTCGGTTGATGTGCTTTTTCTTGTCCTTTTGGTTTCCAGATTTGCTTCATCTTAGTCCTGCATGCTTGTGATGTGTGACCATGTATGTTGCAAGTGAAATAATATTTTTCCATGTAGGGTTTCTTTTGTGGTCTATTCAGCTTAGATCTGCATTCATGTGCATGATGTCCATGTTTGATACTGCTAAAACAATTACCATTGCTTTTAGGAGAGTTTCTAGAAATACCTATTTCTTTTCTTCTGCAAACGTTTGATGCATGGCCTGGTTTTCCACAATGATGGCATGAGGGTTTGTTAGGATTCAGATTTGTGTATAAATTACTCTAGTCAGCTTGATTTGATGATTCTCCATGCTTGATATACCCTAAACCAATATTGTTGGTAAGTCTCCTTTGATTGTTCAAAAATTCATCCATCCTCTTAGTACTTTCTTCAGATCTCTTAATCATCTCATTATGTTGTTGTATAATCTTCTCTTCATTTCTTAGTTTTTCATTCTCTTCTTTTAATTCACCAATATCTTCCAATTTTCTAGAAAGTTCAATATTCACTCAATTTGCCTCATGACTCATAACAACCATCTGATTGGTGATCTCAAAGTAATGTTCGGTAAGTCTCATTATTTCATATTCTTTCTCTTGTAGCTTTTCAGTCATTTGTCTTTTGTCATCAACAACCATGTTTCTTTCTTGTTCAACTTTCTTTGCATTATTCAAGACTTCAACCATTCTAACCATTTGTGTATCTTGACCGATATGTAGTGCTTTTAGTTGTTCAGTAAGTTGTTGATTGCTTTCAGATAGTCTTGATATGATTCTTGTTAGAGTAATAGTCTATCGGGTTATTAATTAAATCATTATGATCTAATTACTAACTCACCTATTCACTCTAGTTTGCTTTAGCTAACCTTAGGGTTTCCCTTTTAGGGTTTTGTAATTCCTTTATAAGGAATCACCTCTTTTTTCATAGCACGGAGTTCTTTTACAGCACATTGTAATCTAGAAACATATCATTAATATATTGTTTTCTATTGCATATGATGTCTCCTCAGGCTTTTTGGCCGCCATAGCTTTCTTCTTCTGTCTGTATATTGCTTCTTCATGTGACAGGCTTGCATGCATGTGTTCTTGGGAGATTAGCTTTCAGCCTAATCCAACATGGTATCAGAGCTCGCTTGTTACTTGCTGTTGTACACACAAAATAGTGCACTTCTATGAATCCTTACATGCAAGGAAACTCAAGAATGAGCCCTCACAAATCGATCCATAGCTCTCTATGCATGGAGTTGCAAGATTTATAAAAATTGCTCTCAGCTAGAGCTATAAACTCATGACCTTGCCAATAAACCATACAACGAGAGATTCAATGAAGACAAGGGCAAGAATGCCAATATCCTCAAGAATCAAAATGTATGCAATGTAATGCAAATCTAAATGAAAATGCAAGCTAAGCTATGAAAATGAAAGTACAATGCAACTAATCTATGAAA
>MU223593.1:772261-791535 GCA_018584345.1 Thuja plicata
TTAAGGGGGGGTGTTAGAGTAATAGTCTATCAGGTTATTAATTAAATCATTATGATCTAATTACTAACTCACCTATTCACTCTAGTTTGCTTTAGCTAACCTTAGGGTTTCCCTTTTAGGGTTTCATAATTCCTTTATAAGGAATCACCTCTTTTGTCTTAGCATGGAGTTCTTTTACATCACATTGTAATCTAGAAACATATCATTAATATATTGTTTTCTGTTGCATACGATGTCTCCTTAGAATTTTTGGCCACCATAGCTTTCTTATTCTGTCTATATATTGCTTCTTCATGTAACAGGCTTGCATGCAGGTGTTCTTGGGAGATTAGCTTTCAGCCTAATCCAACAATTCCTTCAGATGCATCATATATGCTACTAGATTTAGATCTAGATGTATCAAATGGTGTTGAACTCTAAGTTTTGTTAATCATTAGTATCCCACACTTAGTCATTTATCTAGGCAGTTTAGCCGGTCATCACTGCGGCTGAGCTATCTAGTAAAGGTTGAGCTATCCAACATAGTAGTTTATGAGAAGATACTGGTTTTTGAGTGACTTTAAAATCAAGAAAAAGTTGATCATGTTCATAGAGAGCACCAGAGTCTTAATGTGCCAAGCAAGACAGTTTTGACATATATGTTTGGAATGACACAAACTTGAAGGTAAACCATTTTGGGCTGACTTGTTCATACCTTTAATGATTTCAATAGAGTTAATTATGCATTAATTATTTGATCCCAATGTGTGGCATAGAGCCAATCAGAAAATTGGAATGCCTAAGCGGCATAAGCATTTGATCCTGATCATTGATCTAGATCTAGATGCTAGATTCATAAAGTATATTAAGACTGCTTCTTAAACCCTAAAAAGTGGAAGAGAGAGAAGTGTTGTAGATGTGATAGAAGTGTATGCATACAGATAGATGTACAAATGGTTATTTTGATAGAAGAAGCAAAGATCTAGCAGAGTGAAAGAGTAGAGAACAACAGAGTAAAGACATATTAGATTATTAGATTAGAGAAGTTATTGGAAAGAGAAGATCTATTATCAGCATCAAAGTGCATAACAGAGGATCAGTTCTTGAGACATTCTAACCAGTGTATCAGGTGAAATCTCTTAATAGAGTGGTTCTAACAGACCTTTCTAAATCTCTTAGCCAAGTGCTTACTTTTTTGTAAGTTTTAAATCCTTTTACAAGGTAGATTGTAATGATCTGTAACTCTTAACCAGGCAGACCTTTAACTAGGTAGATTACATATTGTGATCAAACTTTGTAGCCCTAACAGGCATACTTTATTACTATAGTAGTGAAGATTTTTGTGGGTTCCATCCCCACCGTAGTTTTACCTTATTGGGTTTCTAGGTTACCAATATTCTGTGTCTTGAGTTATTTATTTACTGTCATGGATGCTACTAGTTGATAGTTCAATTTCATTTATGAATGGCTGTGAATCAATTTTGTTTTAAATGATAAAAGTTTTAAGATCTGATTCACCCCCACTCTCAGTATCTTGCTTTCCTATATTATTTTTCCAATAATTGGTATCAGAGTGTAGTT
This sequence comes from Thuja plicata, assembly GCA_018584345.1. Classification (NCBI taxonomy): domain Eukaryota; kingdom Viridiplantae; phylum Streptophyta; class Pinopsida; order Cupressales; family Cupressaceae; genus Thuja; species Thuja plicata. Next base: position 773,822 of record MU223593.1, read on the forward strand.
CTTTGATAAAAGGTTTTAATCAGCTTGAGAGTATAGATCTTGAGATGGAGATTTACAAATTGGGTAAATTCATTGAGAATCAAAAGATTGAAATTCAGCTAGCATTACATCAGCTTGAAACTACAAGACAGGAACTAAAGAAGTCCTTACAAGCAAGGAAAGATTTGGCCAAACAAATGAATGATACTCATTACCAGGAAGAAGACACTACAAATCTATTTCAGAATGGAAAATCTATTGAGAGAAATGAAGCAATTGCAGATCTATTGGAAAGGAACAATACATTTTGTGAAGAAGTCAGAAACCTAAAAAGAGAACAAGAAATGCAAACAGTAAGACTATGTGAAGTAGTGGAACAAAAGAAGAAAGCTAAAGATGAAAAAGCTATGGCTGAAGAAGATAAAAGAATGATGTCTACTGGACTTGATGAAAGGGTACATGAAGTACAAATGATGACAAACAATCAGGTTGACATGGTGAATCAACTGCTACTTGCAAATCAGGAGATCAGTAGGAAAGACATGGAAATTGTAAATTTGAGATATGAGAATAGTCAATTGAAAAATAAATTGAGATCTGAGAAAGAACTAAATGAAAGATTGAAAAGACCCAATGAAGCTTTGACTCATTTTCAGAATCTGATGGAAGCGTCAAGGAGATCTAAAGACACTTTTGGATTAGGTCACATTGAACAAAAGACATCTACTAAGAAAGGAGAATCATCCAAGACTGGTGAAAAGAGGAATGCAAAGTCAAAGAACAACAAGCTTGTATGCCATCACTGTGGTAAATCAGGACACACAACAAACATCTGCCGAAGCAAGAATGGTAAGTCCAATCCTAAACCTAAGTTCAATGGTTATTGCTTTAACTATAAGAATTTTGGACATCAAGCACATGAATGTTGGGCAAAGGCAAATAATGCACCTCCCACACCTAGATTCAATGGGTATTGTTACAACTATAAGAAATTTGGACATAGACCACAAGATTGCAGATCTAATGCTAAACAATAGTGGACATCAAAGACACAAGCAAAAGCACCAAGGAAGGGTAACACTTAAAATTGGGATTATAACACATGGCATAGCTGTCATTACTGTGGTGAGTATGGACATGTTCTAGAAAACTACATAAAGACACATTTCAGAGGTAAATCTAAGAGTTGGATGAATGGAAGCCTAGTTTGCTATAACTATTTGAAAATTGGTCATACTAGGAGAGATTACAAAACAAGGGTACCTGCTCCCACTGTTGAGTAGATTAGAGCACAAATGAACTAGACATGGATAAGGAAAGCAGAACCTTGCAGTAGTGTAGCTACTGAAGCCGAGGTCACCCAATCCAATGGATTAGGTGATCCTATCATCGCTTATTAAGCAAAGAAAGGTATGTAAGGAACTGTATTTATATTTCATATCTTTTATCAGTTCCTAACATATAAAAGTGCAAAAGTCCATATCTACATATGATAAGATGCATCAAGACATATTTTTAGTTATATATGCCGAGTAAGTTTTTTTTGATGACCGAGTGACAAGTGAATTTTGTGAGTTGGCCAAGGGCAGCTATTTTGCACTCACTCAATGGAAAGAACATTTAATGCTGACCTAACTTTCAACCATTGGAGTCTATATAAAGGGAAGAGCCATTTTATTTCTTCTCACCATGTGATTAAGAATTTTGTAAGAGGGATTGTGCATTTTTGAACTTGAACATAGCAAAGATTTTTGAAGATTTCTACAGCATGCTGTCAGCAACCTCTTCAGTGGAAAGTGTGGATTTTGTTACTTGCCGAGGTACTCTGTTCGTGATCCTTGAAACCCTATTTTTTGGAGAAAATGGCCGCTATTTCTTCTGCACCAGCTAAGAGAATGGAGAAGGAATTGTTGAACGTTCAATTGGTAAGGAGCGACACATGTGCACCTCCTAATTTTTGAGCAGTTCCTAAGAGTGCCATCAAGAGTGATCTGACTAGAGCCCTATCGTCAATTCTACCAAAGGTACTTATGATTCATGATATTAGGTCATGTTACATGTGTAAGATAAGTGAAGTTGGAGATCATGAGCTTAGGGAATCTTACAATAGATTATGCACAGACAAAGCCCTAAAAGTTTAACATAAACACTTAGTTGAGAGAGGGTTAACTCGTGCCCTAGACTCTCTGAGAGAATTCAGAATGGAATGGATCAAGATTGTTCTGAGTCATGTACATGACATGAACATATGGCTAGATAATGGACCGGTCAAGATACCAAGGGAGATCATTCATTGAGTAACAGGTTATCCAATTTTAAATGGGAAGAAAACTATGAAATGCTAGAGAAAGGAGAATATTGCAGAACTCACTAGAGCCATTTGGAACAAAAGAGGGATGACAATATCCACAATTATAGATTTGGAGCTTGATTTTGCAGTGAGGGTTATAGCTCATAAGTTTTATCAGTCAAGCTGACTAGACAGTGTCCCCTGCATTGCAGTTGAATAGGCTTGGAAAATTATAAAGAAATTCATACTTATGACCTTGCCGAACTTCAACTAATGCAACTATCCGAGAACCTTTCTTCAATCAGGAAGGCAAAGAACTCAATATGTAAGTTTGGATCTCTGCTCGTTTGCATATTCTTCTACATACATAATACATTTCCTTCTTTTGGAAACATAGTGTGGAAAACAAACATACCTATCACTCAGGAAATCAATGCATTTATTTAGCAATTAGGTGATAATTTTGACAATGTTATGGGAACATATTTTGTTGAATTCAAGAAAAAGATGAGATTAAGGAGTAGAATTCCCAGTTCACTAGTTGAAAAAAATTACGAGGATGTTTGTTTCCTAGTAGACACAGATTACACCTATGTGCAAGTAGTAGTGCTGAGGGTATCATGGCTGAGGCCATTACCTTATGAAGTAAACATTGATGAGACATCTGCAACAATAAAAAATTTATTGGTAGAAGAGATTGATAATACAGTGAAACATTTTGGAAACTATTAAGAAGCTAAGTCACGAATCACTATGGATCTAAAGGCTGGCACTATGGAGAGAAAGAGAAAGAAAATTGTCAAAAATCTGAAGAAGCTAGTTGGAATTTAGAGTAATGAAGAAGTAGAGGATGCACCTTTGGGGTTGTCAAAAGGACAACGAGAAGAAATGTCTACTGAAGAAGAAGAGGAAAGTGATCCTGAGGAGGTCACTGTGAATGGTAAAGGGAAGCAGCTAGTGGTTGTCAAGGTAACTAAACCAAGCAAAGCTAAACCTAAGGCTACCCTTCCCATTTCTAATCGGCCAAGGACCAGGGAATCATCTCTTTCCCAGACAACAAAATTATATACAAAGAAGAATACTAGGGAGAGAAGCTCAGGGAAGAGAAAACAAGTTGAAACCAAGGTTGTGGCGAGCCAACCTGCTAAGAAAAGACCAAGGAGGAAGCTATAATTAGAATCTGAAGATGACGAGGAGACATATATAGATGTGCTAAGAAACATACCTACAACATTAAATAAACCAATGACCAATATTGATGAGGTATGTAAGAACTTGAGAAGTAATGCTGGTTTAGCAGTATTAAAATTTATCAAGTATGAAAAACATAGTGTAGTAAACAAGCATAAGATTCAGGAAGCATTAATAGATATGATGGGAACATTAAAAATGACACCTGTAGAAATAGGAGACAGTGTTCCTACAGGACTATATGATATTTTCTCTTAGAAATGGAAATATGCTTTAATGACTGAAAGATAGATAAGGGAAGGAGCTTTAGCTAAGGTCATTCCTGACTTAACAAAGAAACAAATAGAAAAGTTCATTGAGGAATATCAAAGGAAGTTTATTCCCAAATAGAGAGCCTATGCAATTTTGAGGAATGATGTTGATGGTGTAGTACAATAGAGCACCAGAATATGGAAAGAAATTTTGGGTTAATTACTAAGAAGGCTGATGAGAAAGGTGAAGACAACTCAGAGCCAAAGGAAATGGAGAAAGAAACTGCTACAGATCAAGCAAAAACTAAAAAAGAACCCCAAAAGGAAATAGGTGATGAACAAATTACAGATCTAACAATGGGCAGTCCCATTGACACTATACTTGGAGAAAACAACAATGTGGATGCCGAGGATTAGAATGAGCTGGCAGACACAAGTATTCAATCACCTATTTGGGCAACTGAGGTCGAGTCTGAGAAAGAAGGAGAAAAGGAGGTAATCAATACAAATCCACCTATTTGAGGTTGTACAAACAGTCTTAGAAAGTGGAGATAAGATGGAAGTGATTGAAAATAAGCCTATAGAACAAGAGGCTATACAAGTGTTGGTGGATCTACCACACTCTACATCATCTACTCCCACTGCACCAAAAATAGGAAGTGTACCTGATCAACATGTAATCTTGACTCAGATGAAGGTAGTAATTGAAATTAATACTGACAAAGGAAAAGATATCACTGTAACTGAGCCAAGTATCAGCTCTTTAGAACTCAAAAGGAAGAAATCACATAAGAGGAAGTCACCAATTCCAAGTGTCACTTTGGATGAAGTGATTGTGATTCCTAAATGGGATATAAATAACTTGACATATGAGAAAATTCAGACTCTGCAAGACCTTTTGAAGAGGAAAAAGAAACAAGAGGAATTGAAGAGGGAGCACCAACAAAAGAAAGTATTACATGAAATGAAAGATATTTTTGTCAAAGCTTTTGATATAACAGATATAAATGAACAAACCTCAATCTTGGAACAATTAGTCCATATTGTGCAAAAAGTAAATGATGAAAATATTGAGGCAAATGAAAAGTTGCTACAATGGTTTGAGAGGAAATTTGAGAACAAAGATTTGGAGAGGATATCAACAGAGATTGATATCAAACAGGTTGAAATTTCTTCTCTTATTAGTATTCTTGAAGAAGTTGAAAATAATGTCTATGCCTTGTATAAAAATTTATGTGATGTAGAATTCTTTACCAAGGATAACCAAGAACTCATTGAGAATTTGCAACTATCTTTGAAGTCAACAAGGAGTACATTGAGTATGGATGCTAGTTCTAGCTCCTTACATTTTGACAAGTTGACTCATACACAGAGAAGATTAGCCGAGCTTATGGCTAAAGATGGAAAAATAAGAGCAAAGTTAATAACTACTCAGACTGCCTTAATACCTCATCTGGAGGTTATACAGAAGGAACTTAAAGCATAAAATGACTTAGTCAAGAGGGATTCTCATCTCTCTACAACATATAGTTTGGTAAGTCTAGTTTCCGAGCTAGAAATTAAGTTACAAGTAATGAAGTTTGTGAAGGATAGTTGGGATATAGCATTTGCACTAACATTACAGCTTCATAAGTCATTTTTGGATAAGTATGACTTAACCCCTGTAGCTATCAGTGACAAAAACAAGGGGGAATCAGATAAGGAAATGGATAAAGATGTGCAGAATTAGGCATAATATTGTGTAAGGCATGTATATTATGTGAGTATGAAGTATAATCTTAGGGGGAGTACGTTTTGTACTTAGGAAAAATTTTGTGGACATAAAGAAATGATAAGTGTGTTTTTGCCACTAATATCAAAGGGGGAGATTATTGATCTCTAAGTTTTGTTGATCATTAATGTCCCACACTTAGTTATTTATCTAGGCAGTTTAGCCGGTCATCACTGTAGCCGAGCTATCTAGTAAAGGCTGAGCTATTTGGCATAGTAGTTGCCGAGCAGATAATGGTTTTTGAGTGACTTGACAATCAAGAAAAAGTTGATCATGTTCATGCCGAGCGCCAGAGTCTTAATATGTCGAGCAAGGCAGTTTTGACATATATGTTTGGAATGACACAAACTTGAAGGTAAACCATTTTGGGCTGACTTGTTCATACATTTAATGATTTCAACGGAGTTAATTACACATTAATTATTTGATCCCAATGCATGGAATGGATCCAATCAAAAAATTGGAATACCTAAGTGGCATAAGCATTTGATCTTGATCATTGATCTAGATGCGAGATTCGTAAAGTGTATTAAGGTTTTTTCTTAAACCCTAAAATGTGGAAGAGAGAGAAGTGTTGTAGATGTGATAGAAGTGTATGCGTATAGAGAGATGTACAAAGGGTTATTTTGATAGAAGTAGCAAAGATCTAGCAGAGTGAAAGAGTAGTGAAAATCAGAGTAAAGACATATCAAATTATTAGATCAGAGAAGTTATTGGAAAGAGAAGATCTGTTATCAACATCAGAGTGCATAATGAAGGATAAGTTCTTGAGACATTCTAACCAGTGTACCAAGTGAAATCTCTTAATAGAGTGGTTCTAACAGACCTTTCTAAATCTCTTATCCGAGTGCTTACTTTTTTGTAAGTTTTAAATCCTTTTACAAGGTAGATTGTAATGATCTATAGCTCTTAATTGGGTAGACCTTTAACCAGGTAGATTACATATTGTGATCAAACTTTGTAGCCATAATAGGCATACTTCATTGCTGCAGTAGTGAAGATTTTTATGGGTGACATCTCCACCCCAATTTTACCTTATTGGGTTTCTGGGTTACCAAAATATTGTGTCTTGAGTTATTTATTTACTGTCATGGATGCTACTAGTTGATAGTTCAATTTCATTTATGCATGGTTGTGAATCAGTTTTGTTTTAAAGGATAAAATTTTTAAGATCCGATTCACCCCCCCTCTTAGTATCTTGCTTTCCTATATTGTATTTCCAACAAATGGATCATGTATCTCTTCTTCCTAATAATCAGTCTCATTACAGAAAGATACCATATCTTTTATTTTAACAAACATCTCCTTTAATTTCTCCTTGGCTTCTTTGAATTGTTCAATGTAGATCTGCAACTGCAATTTTTGATTCTCAATAGTTTTGTCAAGCATATACCTTTCCATCATAATTTATTTTCTCTTCAGTGATTAAAATTTCTAAATAAGAGAACTAGCTTTGATACTAATTATTGGAATGGTAGAAAGGTGTGTACTGAGAGGGGAGGGGTGAATAAGTACCCTTATAAAATTTTCAAATAAATATTTGTAATCATAAACTGTAATAACTGATTGAGTAGTTTTCTTTCACCATACATGAAATGTCATTGCTGAAATGTAAATGCATGTAATGAAAAAAATAAAACATTCATGAAACTCAAGTACACATAACACATGCATTTTGGTATCGTAGAAACCCTTGTTGGAAGGTAAAAATTATGGTGGGTATGATACCCACAAAGCTTCACTACTACAGTAATAAAGTAGTCTGCTAGAGCTTACAAAGATTGATCACTTCTGGTGACCTATCCCTATTAGGAGTAACAATAAGATTGATTAGATCTACCTCATGTGAGGAATTTGCAACACAATGTATGTGTGCAATCTGTTAGGAGATTTAGGTAAAAATGGTTAAGTCTACTGTGTTAAGAGATTTTGGGTCTATTACAATTGTTATAAGAGAGTAACAAAATTTTTGATCTGGACAAATACAATCTGAATATCCTAGATAATAAATCCTTCAAGTACACTAAAATTATCACCTTGTTGTGACTGATAATACCTTCTGTACTGCACGGTAGCCTTGTCTCTATCCTAAAAACTAAATGCTTCAATGAAATCCTTGTGCTAAAACCCTAGTCTGATCTTTTGATGTACTTACTGTGGTGGCTACTTGATCATAATTTGATTACCATACTTGTGAAAATAACATCTTACCCTTACATATATCAAACTTCTTAACCTAATTAGGGTTTTACAATATCTTAGAAAGCCTAAGATTAATGGTGTACAAAATTTACCTTGATTATCTATACATATGAAATATAAAAAATTAATGATTGTATACATAATTAACGTCCTCCTTGATCATTGTAATTTTCCAGCTCAGAAAAAATTTGTTGCCTTGAATGATGTGCCATTACAAACTTTTACGTAACTGTTGGTTTACTTGGTAAATACTATCTCTCAGTGCTCGGTGTATCTCAGTTCTCAGTGTATACTACTCTATGATCGGTAAGTCTGTGCTTGATGATCATTAACAACTAGTCTATCTTTGACTCTATTACTGACTGGAAATTTGAATACTAATGAAAACCTTCAAATTCATATGGAGTAACAAGGTGTGCAAATCCCTTGCATTTGAATGGGATGAATGCCTGTTACAGTCCCTTAAAGATGGAGCCAGGCCAAGGTTTGATCCCATTGGTACCTATAGCCACATCATGGGTAGGAACTACATTCACAAGCCTCACCTGGAGGACCACTGGATGAATTGTGTGTACGATTATGAAGTCAAGGTTCGAGATTATTATAGAATGTCCCTAGATTTAGCACAAGATTCCCTAGAGATCAACATTTCACCAAATGCATGGGAAAAGGAGACGTATGAAGTACTTGATCCACTGTATAATAAAGATAAGGTATATACAAGATCTATCTTAAATGCTGAGGTAGACAAAGATGAGAATTATAACATTGAATTTAAGGCCAGGCACATGGTTAAGGCCACCAAAAATTGGATCAAAAGGCCCTTCAAAATAGACCCCATTCTGATGAAACCATAGTTAAACCCATTAATCAAAGTGGATAAGGTACAAGGAGAAAGGGTAGCATTACCTCAATTAAAGAAGGAAACCCCACATAAATTAGGAACAGTGTATGTGCATAAACACCTAATGGTGTATAACCCTAATCCTAAGCATAAACCGTAGAAGAAAAGGATGACTGGTAGCATATCCCCACCTTTGGATAAAGAACAAGTGACTGAAGAAGAAATCCCCATCACCAGTGAATCTACTGATGTAGAGACTATAGAACTTGCGGGCACCTCAGGAGAGAGAAAGAAAGTGTATAAGAGAAAGAGATCCTCCACATCCCCACAGTTAGAAACTATACTAGAGGAACCAGAAGATGAAGAAGGAGAAGAGGAGAATGTAACTTTAGTGAAGAGGACAAGGTCAAGGATTGCTACATCAAAGAATTAAGGTCTGGAAAAGGATGTCCCCATTTATGAAGGAGAAGAGGCACAGGAAGAACAGGGAAAGCCCTGGGATTCCCTTAGTCCCAATGAATTCCTTTTGTCTAACTTCCAAAATCTCATAGGCTTTGAGGATCAAGAGATAGATTCATTTTATCATTCAATAGAAGTTAATGAGGAAGGACATGTACCAATAATTCCTTAGGTTATTCTTACTCCACCTCCATCTTAGTTCACTAATCCCATAATAAACATACCACTCACAGAAACAAATACAAGAAAGGAAGGGGATACCAAGACACTTTCCTCCAGCTTAGATTGTGTAGCCATAGACAAATAGGTAGAGGCATAAGCTGTCTCGGGGTCCTCCATGGCATAAACCTCACAAGGAACCTAGGAAGAGTCACTCAAGGATACACAAGAAGATAAGGATGCAGATAAAGGCACAAATTATACTCATACTCAGGCACCCACTCCTCTACCTTCATTTCCAACTTCCACTCCTCCACCTTTATTTCCTACTCCTACTCCACTGCCTTCATTTCCTACTACACCTCCACCTTTTGTTTCCATATCCTCTTCAGGCCCAACTTCCAAAATACCTCTGGTTTTAAGGACAACACCATCTTCTCAGACAAAGAAAAAGCCAGTAACAAGTCTTCAGGATGAAATACTAACAATTCTTTCGAGAGATGCGGAGAAAACCCAAGATGAAACATGACCCAGAAGGGAAGAGAATACTCCACAATAACAAACAAAAGAAGATGTACAAGATGCCAATTTGGGAGGGAAAGATGAAATCTCATAAGAAGAGGTATGAGAAGAAGGGAACTTGGAAATTCAAGATACATTAGAAAAAATAGAGGAATCCCAAGAGGAGATGGAAGTCCAAAGTATAGGAGGGATAGCCTTAGTATTTCACATCACTCCTTATGAGCCTGTTACTGCCTTTACCAAACCAACATGGTTTACTAAAGAAATTAAAACTAGGAAGGGAGTTTATATATAAGAATAAGAGGACACATACATGTCCTTCCTAGGTCAAGCCTTCCACCAAGCAGAGTCCAGTGTGCCCGCAAGGAAAATGTCCTATGCCACTCAAGATAAAAAAGGCCACTGGAAAATACAAGTGACAGTCCCTGCAACCATTTCCACCTAGGTAGAAATAGCCCAAGAGGATTACACTTTTGATGAGGTTTATTTAGGGGAGCCTACCAAAGAAGGAAGCAAAACATTAGTGGCTCTGGACCTAAAGCATGCTCTAGGTTTTATGGACAAGGATGAAGAAAAGATAAAATCACTATCTGGGTAGAATGAGGCATTAAAGAAATTCATTTTTAAAGTGGTGGCTACCATTGACCCAAGTTGTCCAGAAGCCTCATTATAGGCTGTCTTGGAGAATAAGGCTACCACAAAATTTCTAGAAGGGATAACACATTCTTTTGTACATGCATGTACAGACCAGAAAGTTGAATTTGAGTAGTTGGGAGAAAGAATCATCAGAGCTATTTTGAGACCTTTCAAGATCATTATCAAGGAGGCTACCAAGTTAGTGGATATGATGTAATATGAAAAAGGATTGGAATTCCAATTGAGTAGATGGAAAAAAAAGTGTTTAAGGACCTGAAAATAATAAGGAAGCAACATTTCCAAATTCTGGTAAAATTATATGAGGGGGAAGAATAGGATAATATTGGGATATGGACTAAGAGCATAATAAAAAAATAAATGTTTATGAAAAGTGCTTGAAAAAAATCCTCTAGAGACATGAGGGAGTTATTATATGGGCAGAGCAAATAGAATATTTCTTCACAGACATAGATTTGGAATTATACAAGGATAGTGAGAAACAAATCTTACCCCTAGTAAAGAGCATTATACTGCAGTTCAAAGGGATTATGGCAGGGGTCAATACAAAGGATGATATTCATCAAATCTTAAAATTCAATGAAGAGATGTAAAGAATATATGAGCATGATGAAGAGATCAAATTCATTGCTTTCGAGTTGAAGACCTTCCGGGAAAAACTAGAGCGATGCCTCAGTAATGTGCAAGAGGTAGATTATGATGAAGTACAAGAAATAGTATAGCGGCTTTGAGATTCTCATCTAGATATCCTCCCAGACTAATTGTTCATTTTGGATACTTAGTCAAATTTTGCATTAAGGAATTTTGACACTTAGTCATTTTTGAAGCCTCAAAATTTAGACTTTTCAGCCTCTGAAAGTCTAAAATTTCATGGATCCTAAGAAGATTTCATCTACACTTAGTTTTTTTAGCCTTGATTTTTCAGAGCAAAGGTCAGGGTCTAAATTTCTAGTCTATTCCAGCGTGAAGAAATTTTTTGCATGAAGAAGAAGTCTCAGATCAAATTGCTTGTGGACTAAGGTTTGTTTTGGTTTAAATGGAAGCTATCCATTAGTTTTTTATGCAAAAAGAAGTCCGGGTGAATAATTTAAGGAAGAACTCAAAGATCAAAGTAAAGACTCTAGTTGGAAATGGTGGAGCTCCAGTTTAGTTCTCCTTTCATTTTGAGTGAGTTTGAATCTGATTTTTAGGGTAAACTGAATGTAAATGGACCAAGGATCCATGCAAACTTGTTAATAGTTAGTTTAACAGCTGTTTAGATTTTATAAGATTTAGTTTTAGATTTATTTCATTGTTTTAGAGTAGTTGAAACCTTAGTTTTGGGGTTCGGAGTTTTGTAAATCAGAGCATTATATATTGCATCAAAACAAAGTAAAAGGGTCAGTTGTTTTATGCAATAAATATATATAATTGGTGCTTCGTTCGTAGTCTGATATTATTTTATGTCTATGGGAAATTAATGGATTTTTGTTCATTTGTTCATTTCTTTCAAAGAACTTATTACATTTATTGTGTTTGGATCTATAATTGATTAGATTGGAGTTTATTGTTGTTCATCAATATTTCTATGATGAATGATTATGAAATATAATTCTATTGCTTCAATGATAAATTTGTCTTGTGTGTGTGCACATACTTGTGGCTTCATGATTTGATAGATTTTAAAAATCTACCATCTTGATAAAATTTTCTCCAAATGATTTCATCTATTGGGTATAGATTTGTGACATGGTATGATTCATATTCTATGGGTTTCCATGTTTCTATCATTCAATTCGCAAGGAAGGTTCAACAATGGTTTATGTCCATTAGGATCTCATTTCAGTTAATTTGCTTGGTTCTTGTTACCCAAATATTTGATATTTTGACAATTTAGATAGAGTAGATAATCATTGTAGGGATTAGAGTATATTTTACATCATTATTGAATTACATGCATTGATAAATTGAAAAAATATAAAAAGTATGAAAGTTTGTTTTGTAGCTTGAAGTCTTGAAAGTATCAGCAAAGGCCTCCTCATGAACATTCACATTTATCTTCTACTAAGCTTACAAAGTGGTTGTACCATGACCACATAGAACCTTGGGAATAAATTCATTATTCTTTTAAGAGAGGAAATTGGATCTCAAATTCCTAGAAATTGACTTGTGTAAAAGCAATGCTCAACAAGTATTATTTAGTACGCCCAAGTACCATGTGATTGACTTGCATACTTCCTCAAGTTTCTTTCCAAGTATGCCTATTCATCTCTAACTTCTGTGATCTTCTCCAAAGACTCAAAGTGATAATCAAATTCATCCAGTGCTTTGTTCAAGTTCTCTGTTGTATCCTTTCCTTGGAAAGTGAAAGGTAGGGGAAGGAGTTTTTTGATAGTATCAACTGCTCTTTCTAGTACCCTTGAAATATTATTTGTTTTCTTCTCAAACCTCTCCATAGCTTTGACAAAGGATATGTAAGATAATTTCATTAAATCATCCTCATCCATGCTTTCTACATCAGTGCTCAATTGTTTATCACCACTTTCCAAAAATAAATATGAAGAAACAGGTATGTGTGTTTCTTTCTTAACTTCAACTTTATTCTCAAGTTCTTTTACTATCTCATCTGTGCTTGGTCTTTGTTCTTCCTTAGAAGCCTCTTCCTTGGTTAGAGTAACTACATCCTTCTCACTGCTCATGTCTTCCTTAGTCATAGTATCTAAAATCTCTTGAAAAGGGTCACTTGCATCCTACAAAGTGTCCAAAGATAACGACACAACAACAAAGAAGTCTGGTTGCTTCACTGTGCTAAAGAACTAATTGCTGCACTTTGCATCGTTAGAAGTGTCAATATTTATTTATAAAACCTTAGAGGACTCCCCTCTTAGGTTAGTGTAAGATATATATATATATATATATATATATATATATATATATATATATATATATATGCATTTATCTGTGTTTGTATGGAAAATGTTGTAGATATATATTACCTCCTAATCCAAGACAAGTAGATCCCAATTGATTAACCAGAAGGAGATGATCAATGCAAAAAGGAATCAACTAGTTATGGATAAAGAGGGGAAGGGGGTCTAATTTATTAATTATAAAGTAAAACAATAGATCTGAAAGATTAGGATGAAATGAAACACTTATCTTGAAATGTAGAAGATTTGGAAATTGCTATTTTATGGTGTCTGTACTAGGTTTCTAGAAATTTTGCAACCTGCCCTAGTCTGAAAACACAAAGACGAAGAAAACCCAAAAATTGTTTTCTTTTTTGAACAAGGTCAACCTTGACCCAAATACGGGGGCACAATTGCACCCCTTTATGTTGACCTTGACCTGCGCTGCTCTGACAAAAAATTTGTTTGCGGATCCCAAAATTTTGCCAAAAAGGGTATCCAAATATGCTCTATAATTTGCTATTCCATACCTGTACCTGCAAGAAAAATGGTTTGTTTTTTGGGGGAGGTGTTTGCCTTAGTCAAACCCCAATTTTAGGAATTAACCTTGAAATGAAAACTGAAATGGAGGATGCTAGCAAGTAGTAGAAGTAGATCTAACAATGAAGCTATGCTATTCAATAGATATGTAATTGTATTTCAAATGTAAACAAGTATGTTAATATGAAATATTAGACTCAACATTAAAAAACATAAATATAAATCAAAACCTCCATGATTATATGCTTGGAATCCACCTTGAAGGAAGAATGAATGAATCTTGAGGATACACAAAGGATCTTGAAGGAAGATCACACCACCATGATGGATAGATCTAGGGTTTGAATGATGAAAGCTTGAATCCTTGATCTTCAATGGAGAAATTGAATGCTTGAGAAGAAGACTTGAAAACCTTGATTGAACACTTGGAAGCTTGAAAGCATGTAGACAATGGATTATTGAAAGTAGAGGATAATGGATTCACCTCCAAGTAGATGCTTGAAAGTAGATGATCACTTTGATAGATTATGTGTAGATGATATATTCTTTATTCTTGTCCTTCATATAAAATGAGAGGAGAAGGCTTCCTTATATACTAGTCTAGGGCACAAACTTCTAGAGAGGCTGACATATGAGAATTAAATTCCAATTAGGCTCATACCCCTAGAAGTGACCTATATTAAATATCTTTTTAAGAGTCTCCACTTCGGAGCCCGAAACAGCTGACCCGGAAGTGGGAAATAAACTTTTGAGTTTCCCCCGCATCTGACATACTTTCCAATGAAAAAGGGGGACCTGGGTCAAGGTCAAGGTCAACCTTGACCTAGGTTAGGGTCGAGGTCTACCTTGACCTTGGTCAAGGTCGAGTCCTACCTTGACCCAGGGGATTAAGACCCCTGGAAAATATGCCAGGTGGGGAAAATAGTGCCCAGAGAGGCCCAATCAGGGTCCTAAACATGCACAAAAGATGGAAAAGGGGTAGAAATTAGATGAAAACATGATAATGACCCAAAAAAACCCCTAAAGATGGCTAAATAGTCTTAACATGGAAGTGCTTCCATTTTAAGATGATACATTAAGCCCCCACTTTAGAAGGAGTATGGAAATCAAACATACTCGCGGTAAAGTTAGAAGAAAGACTCCAATAGATCGCAACAAGGTAGACCATCACTTAGTCAAGGACATAAGCCCCTAGGCCAAGGATTTTAACTCAACATACACACACAAGGGCATGAAAACAAACAGAAAACAAAGATAAAGCTAAAATACACAAAAAGGAGGGGTTAGTACAAAAACAAACCCAAATCAACTAGCAAAGGAAACCTTACTAAGAAATGCTTCCCATACTAATATCATATTTGGAAAGCTATCATAAAAGCATAAATGACTACATAAGAAAGAGAAGAGCAACACTATAAATAACATAGCTTCATGATCTAATGCTACTAGCATGAAAGCGAAAGAGAGAAAAGAGAGAGTGATTACCTCACCCAATAAGATGCTCACCTTACCATGAATCACCAAGGAGGGAGAGCCCAACAGGTAGCCAAACCTGATAGTTCACCCATAAACTGTGCTTTGTAGTTGTATTGTGTCTTCTGAAGGCTTTTGGAATACCCATAGATCCATATTATTGTATCACTATGGAATATAAAATACGTGTCTCTTTAGGATTTAGCAACTTATGTGTCTTACCTTCTGAGGATTTAACATATTTGAAATTGAAAATGCATATCTTCTTTACAACTTATGCACGCATTACCTTCTGAGGATTTAAAATAAAAATAAAAATACATGTCTCTTCAGGTTTTAGCAACTTATGTGTGTTACCTTACAAGGATTTAGCATATTGTAAATGTAAACTATATTATAAGGAAGAACCTATATATTCCCCCCTCCTTATCATGGATACCTAATAGACATGATAAGGAAGAGAAGGAGGATACCTACTTCACAAAGTAAGGAGACATCCTATTAGCAACAATGTACACTATATTCTTAGCGAAGAGTATTGACCCTTACATCTAAGAGCATAGATAATCGTGAAAAGGATATGTCACTTATGGAAAAAGGATCCTCAAAGAGGAAGAGATATTATCAACAAGACGCCCACCATAGAGGAGTGCTTTTGATAAAATATCATCTTTCAAAGAAAATCAAAGAGGGATCAAAGATTCAATCATCAAGCCCCCTGCGATCAAGAGGAAGAGGAATCTTGGAATGAAGGAAGAAAACTCTAATCCAAAGCAAGGGAAAGAGTTTATAAATAACATAATTTTCAAAATAAAGAAGAGGTGATGACCTAGGACAATCACCTCTCATATAAAAGGGTATCCATAGCCAAAACATAAATAAGTATAAGGAAATAATGTTGCAGAATAAACAAATGCCACTAAGCTAAGGAAAATAGATCCTTAGATAGAGAGAAAGAAGGAAAACCTTTCACCCCAGGGATGAAAGCAAGGAATATACCAATCAGATCAAGATATGATGTAACAAATAGATATATTTTCAAAATAAATGTCTTAGAAAAGATATCATGAATACTAGAAGAGAGCTATGGATGATTATGAGCAAAGGAAGGATGTACCATATCATAATACAAAATCATAGGGATAAAATATAGAAAGAAAAAAAAATTAAGCTAAAAAACAATACATGCTAAGAGCATACTAGATCCTACAAAAATGGAAGAAATACCTCTTGCCTCCCATTAAAGAGACAATAGGGGGAAAGATCTATATTATAGAAGAACAAGGGGTATTCCCCATATGGAAATTATGAAGAAATTGTAATACCGCACGAGAGTGAGATATAATTCCTAAAGAATCTCTTTCTCTAACATACATCTTGAAATGCACACAATCAACAAGTAAATGTGTATTACTATAGTGAAAAGGACATTTGTGCTTGGAGAAATCATCTTTCAGCATAGGTTTAAAGATTTCTTTCTTAGAATTCATTAACTGAACATACACATTCTTAGCCACATCTTGAGGGGTGTTTGGGTAATCTAAGGAAGGTGTTGGAAGAAGAACATGAAGAGGAGGGTGACAATCAAAATCAACCACCTTAAATTGAGATAGTGGAAAGCCTAGACCATGCCTATCTTGTTTAGGGGATAGATGAACCAGATATTTAATACCTTGTTCATTAACACCAAGCCCTAAACCCTTATAACCTTGTTTAGCCACCATATTGTATCATGTAGTATACATATCTTGTGAATCTTCTGTAGGAGGTGATTGTTCATAGTGATCACAAGAAAATGCTGTGTAAGGTGGAATGATAGGTTTAGAAGAATTTTCTTTTCTCTTCCCTTTAATATCATCATGGATCAGATAAGAAGGGGAAGGTAAATCAAAGAATTCTTGAACACCTGCATCATGAACCATAGTTTGAGCCCCATCATAAGTGTGGAAAGAAATAGGGATAGAATATGGAGAAACATGAATGTGAATATTAGGAATCAGATTAGGAAGGATATAATTAGGATTAGGAAGAATAGGAACTATATTAGGAAGGATATGATTAGGATTAGGAAGATTAGGAAATGGGGTATCATCTACCAAATTCTTCACATAATCCAAAAGAGTAATAAGTTTGCCACACAAATTCTTAATGAAAGTTTTGAAAGTAGGAAGACTAGTATTAGTCAATCTCATAATATCATAAGCAAGTGAAACATGAAGAGTGACAAAAATAATGAAATGGATGATACCCTCATAAACATCATAAGTACTATAAAGAGATGCTAAGAGAAGAATAATGAGGAAAATAACCATACACCAAAGCATCTTAAAGATCTTCATAGTGAATGAAATGCAAGAAATGTTCTTTGTATTTTTATGAGTATGTAGATTTTTTTGTATTTTAAAATGCAAGAGCATAAAAGAAAACTAATCTAATATGTATGCAAAAGCTAGTCTTAAGGAAAAGAGGCAAAGCATCTAACACCAAAAAG
>MU223593.1:791707-822797 GCA_018584345.1 Thuja plicata
AAGATGATCAATGCAAAAAGGAATCAACTAGTTATGGACAAAGAGGGGAAGGGGGTCTAAATTCTTAATTATAAAGTAAAACAATAGATCTTAAAGATTAGGATGAAATGAAACACTTATCTTGAAATGTAGCAGATCTGGAAATTGCTACTTTCTAGTGTCTGTACTGGGTTTCTGGAAATTCTGCAACCTGCCTTGGCCTGAAAACATAGAGATGAAGAAAACCCAAAAATCATTTTCTTTTCTGAGCAAGGTCAACCTTGACCCAAATACGGGGGCACAGTTGTACCCCTTTATGTTGACATTGACCTGCACTGTTTTGACAAAACTTCTGTTCGTGGATCCCAAAATTTTGCCAAAAAGGGTATCTGAATATGCTTTATAATTCGCTATTCCATACCTGTACCTGCAAGAAAAATGGTTTTTTTGTTGGGGGAGGGGTTTGACTAACAAGAAAAATGGTTTTTTTGTTAGGGGAGGGGTTTGCCTTAGTCAAACCCCAATTTTAGGAATTAACCTTTAAATCAAAACTGAAATGGAGAATGCTAGCAAGTAGTAGAAGTAGATCTAACAATGAAGCTATGATATTCAATAGATATATAATTGTATTTCAAATGTAAACAAGTATATTAATATGAATGCTAAGAATCAAAATTAAAAACCATAAATGTAAATCAAAACCTCCATGATTATATGCTTGGAATCCACCTTGAAGGAAGAATGAATGAATCTTGAGGATGCACAAAGGATCTTTAAGGAAGATCACACCACCATGATGGATAGATCTAGGGTTTGAATGATGAATCTCAAATGCTTGAATGAAATGCCTTCAAAGGCTTGAATGCTTGAATCCTTGATCTTCAATGGAGAACTTGAATGCTTGAGAAGAAGACTTGAAAACCTTGATTGAACACTTGGAAGCTTGAAAGCATGTAGAAAAATGGATGCTTTAAAGTAGACAATAATGGATTTTCCTCCAAGTAGATTCTTGGAAGTAGATGATCGATTCGATAAATTATGCGTAGATGATATATTATTTATTCTTGTCCTTCATAGAAAATGAGAGGAGAAGGCTTCCTTATATACTAGTCTAGGGCACAAAATATTAGAGAGGCCAATATTGTTAGAATGAATTTAGAATAAATGAGAGGGGAGGGGTGAATCAGTTATCCTCAGGTCTAGATGTAGCAAATAAAAACTTTCTATAGTTCAGATCTACTCGGCAGTAGTAGCATATACCATCAACTTTAATTATGCAGTTTACTGTTAATTGAAATTAGCTTGTAGTAACATAACAGTAAAGAAAACCATAAACATTCACACAAGTTGACACAAGTATTTAACGTGGAAACCCAATACAGGAAAAAACACCAGTAACATGCTACCAAGTTTTCACTCTTCTGAAGTGATGCCCTGTGAGGAGCCAACCCTGTTAAAGGTTACAATAACACACTGCTAGGTGTGACCTAGTTAAAGGATTTAATCACCCTGTCAGGAGTGGCCTTGTTAGAGGACTTAGAACCTTCCAATTTGAATGTCACCTTGTTAGAGGATTTATACAAATGAATGTTAAGTCAACCTTGTTAAAGGATTTAACTGATACAATAGTAAGAAAGTAATTAGAAGTTTGTGATCTGGTACATACAATTTAATTTGCAATTCAGATCTAGTTACAACTCTGATGTTAACTTACTGGATAGCCTGCATTGTCATTTCAACCTTCTGATTTGCTTGGAAATCCGTCAAGCAATCACACATGCAACTTTCTACTTCTACCTTTTGCCTTCTCTACTAGATCATGCTAAATATTAAATCAAGTATGCAAACCTTTTGCATACACATTCATTCATCCACTTGCACACACAATTAATAACCCCTAAGGTTATCATATACCTCTGTGTCTAGGTTAGATAAATCTTTTGCCATTTGAACAAGATCGTAGATCTTAGGTTAGGTCAGATCCAATGGATCATTCCATCTTTGCATATCATTTACTTCTCCAAAGTAGTCTCTAATTAAATCTTGAAACCATGCATTGATTACGGTTACCCATACATTAAATGATGTGGATCAATCTTTAATTAACATTTCATATCCCAATAAAATCAACTAAGTCATCTAGAGATCTCAAATCTCATCAATAATCAAACTTCTGTAAGTCGGCCTTCATCACTATTTTCACTTGGCAATTTCAATGGTGCTCGGCATTGAGCAAATTTTTACTCGTCAAAAGCAACATTAATTTGCATAAGCAACTTTTCTCGGCATAAGCAACTTTACTCGGCACAAGCCAAACTTTTCTCGGCACAGAACATCCAGAAACAATTGTCTTTGAAAGATAAACAACTAATTACTTTGCCAGAGTGCCAACTGATCAAATACCCTTTGAATTACCTTAACTCAACCATTCACTTGGTCTTCTTGTTAAATCTTCTTCATCAACGATAGATATGGTACTCAAATAGATAGCAATAGTCTCACCAATTAAGATTTGACATCAATGACAAAATAACAATTGATTGCAATGTCACTTTCCAAAAATCTCCCTCTTTGGCATTGATGGAAACACAAAATATTAAAACAATGATTTGAAACGCATAGTTACCAACCAATCCAAAAGTTCATTTGTGTTCCTTGATATGAAAAAAATTTCATTAATGTCTTTAGCTTCGTTCTGATTCTTATTTGTAAAACATTTCTCCCTCTGTGTCTGTAATCACAATATAATCATTTATGTCTAATCATCTGTAGACTCCCTCTAAGTAGATAATCACTTCAATGTTTTCAATAGTAACTCCTGCCTCTATGTAATCTTTCCCTCTTTGTAATTTCTCTTTCTCGGCAATCTCTTCCTTCACTTCTTCCTCTTTATAGGTAATCTCTCCCTCTTTGAAAACAATGCCAAAGATGTAAATATCTTTGTCATGTAGATCTTCAGTATCATGCTGATCCTATCATCTTTAGTATGACTGATTTTTCTTTTCTGTCCTTGTTCGTCTTCACAGCTTTAGCCAGCATCCTAAAGTGTGACTTACTGTGCATTAATGTGTTAGATTTTCTGAATGAAATATGTGATACAACAGTACTATACATAACTTAATTAGCCTCAGTTAGGGGAATCACCCCCAATTTACCTCATAAATACTCATGAGCATCCTTGGGTAGTGCTTTTGTGAATATATATGTCTGCTAATTGTTCTTTAGTGTTCACATAATCCAATCTGACTTCTTTACTCTGAACTAGCTCCCTCAAGTAATGATACTTGATAGCTATATACTTTGTCTTTGAGTGCATCATAGGATTTTTAGAGATATTAATAGCACTTGTATTATCACAATATATGACAACTGGATTAGTGATTTCTTCCTTCATACCTTTCAGTAGAATCTTCAACCACACAATGTTAGAACAGTTAACTACTGCTGCCACATACTCGGCTTCAACTGTAGATTGTGAGGTGCAGTTATATTTCTTTCTTGTTTAGGAGATCAATTTCTTTCCTAAAATAAATGCTCCACTAGTAGTACTTTTCCTATCATCAACATTTCCAGCCCAGTCAGAATCAGTGTAAACTCTGAGTTCAAACTTGTCATTCTTTTTGTAGTATAGACCATAGTCCTCAGTTCCTTTCAAATATCTCATAATTCATTTGACTGCCATTATGTGAGTTTCCTTAGGATTAGTAGAAAACCTTGCTATAATCCCAACGACTAGAGCAATGTCAGGTCTGCTGTGAACAACATACTGTAGTTTTCCAATCATTGATCTATAGAGTGTTTGGTTCACTTATTTTGTGTCATCATCTTTTGTCAGTTTCTGTCCAGTAGCCATGGGTGTGCTCACTGGTTTGGACTCTTCCATTCCAAAAGTTTCCAGTATCTCTTTGATATATTTAGATTGAGTAATATATATACCATTCTTTATTTGATAAATTTGTAAGCCAACAAAATTTTTTATTTCACCAAACATAGACATCTCAAACTCAGTTTGCATCTCTGTTGCAAATTTTTGACATAACACATCTTGTCCACTAAATATGATGTCATTTACAAAAAATTCAGCTAATATTGTACCTTTTCTTTGCTCTGTCTTCAAGTACAGGTTGCTGTTGTCATTGGTTCTTGCAAATCCAATCTTGATTAGATAATTGTGCAATCATTCATACCATGCTCTTGGCGCTTGCTTCAATCCATATAATGATTTGTGCAATCTTCAAACCATATCCCTTTTGTTTGGGTCTACAAAACCATCAACTTGTTCAATATATACTTCTTCCAAGATTCCATTGAGAAATGCAGATTTCACATCCATCTGATAAAATTTGAATCCTTTGTAGGCTGCATATGCAACTAAGGTTTTGACACCTTCAAATCTTGCAACTAGGGCGAAGGTTTCACCGTATTCAATTCCTTCGTCCTATGTGTAACCCTTGCATACTAGTCTAGCTTTGTTTCTTGTCACTTCTCCATGTTCATTTAGTTTGTTCTTGAATACCCACTTTGTGCCAATTACATTTTTATCCTTTGGCCTAGGTCCAAGTGTCCAAGTTTTGTTCTTCTCAATCTGTTTGATTTCCTCATTCATTGCTTGTATCTAATCTTCATTTTCTAAAGCATATTTCACTATTTTGGTCTGAAATTCACATAACAGACGTGTTGTTTTTCAGCTTACTTGTCATAATAGCAGAATCTTTTGACCCAATGATTTGATCAGAATTATGATTCCTTCTCACATATTTTTCTAGGGTAGGCTCAGTCCTTGCTTTAGGTTCATCTTCTGTATTCGGTTCTGGTTGATTATGTGACTCGACATCTCCATCAGATAGCTTGACATTCACTTTTAGTTTCTCGTCAACTCCACTCTGTGAATTGGTAGGTGTATGCTGTTGTTCAGCAGTAGTATCAGGTAGTGAATTAGAATCTTCCTCATCCAGGTATACGAATGATTTGTAGCTTTTAGGTTCTTGTGTACTTTCAGCTTCATTTCTTTCTACAAACTCATCAATTCTTACATTTGCACTTTCAACAATTTTTTTAGTATTAGAATTCAGACATTTGTATGCTTTGATTTTGGTTGAATAACCAAGGAATATACCTTCTTCACCTTTAGCATCTAGTTTTCCATTTCTGTTGTTTTTTAGTATAAAACATTTGATTCCAAATACTTTAAAATACTTTACACTAGGTGCATAACCATACCAAAGTTCATAAGGTGTAGCATTTGTACCTTTCTTGACTTGAACTCTATTCAGTGTATAGAATGCAGTACTTACAGCTTCTTTCCAATACTTCTGTGCAACATTTTTCTCCATCGTTAGTGTTCTTGCACAGTCCATAATAGATATGTTCCTTCGTTCAGCAATACCATTTTGTGGAGGAGTCCTAGGTGCAGACATCTATCTCTTTATGCCTTGGTCATTACAAAATCTATTAAACTCATTAGAAATAAACTCTCCACCTCTGTCAGATCTTAAGCATTTCAAACTTTTGCCTGTTTCCTTTTCAACTTTAGCTAAGTACCATTTAAATAACTGGAATGCATTAGATTTTTCTTTGAGAAACATTACAGTCATCATCCTTGAATAATCATCAAAAAATAGACTAAAATATCTAGCACCATAGTAGCTTCTTTCTCCAATGGGACCACAAAGATCAATATGGACCAATTCCAAAATTTCCTCTGATACATATGTTTTACTCTTGAAACTAGACTTAGTCATCTTTCCAAGTTGACATTGTTTAAACATAGCATTTTCAGGTTTAACTTAGGTAGCCCTCTAACCTTTTTCAGTTTACTTATGCTTACCAAGTTATCAAAGTTCACATGACACAACCTCTTATGCCATAACCAAACATCATTTTATTGTGCAAACAAACTTGTTTCTTCAGATAATTCTAGATTTAAATAAATTACCTTTGGTCTGATCACCACTTCCAACAAGTTCTCCAGTAGAGTCATAGATCTTTGCCTTTTTGTGATGGAATTCAACTTTGTAACTAGAATTGTTTAATTGTGAAACACTCAACAAATTATATTTGAGATCATCAACCCAATACACATCATCACATCTGATTTTGTCAGTTAGATTAATCAATCCATTACCTTTGATAAGACATGGTGAATCATTACCAAAATTTACATATCCTCCTTTACATTGATTTAGGGTTTTAAACTTATCTTTGTCACTAGTCATATGATGGGAACAACCATTGTTAATAATCCAACAATCATTTTTGCTCATATAAGAGATTAGTGTAGTTTTCTCATCATCATCAGAATCTTCTTTCATTGAAACATAAAAAACTTCTATATCATTGTCATCAGAATTATCAGCGTCATTGTCAGAAGTTTCTTCAGCAATATAGAAAGATTTCTTACCTTTGTCTTTGTAGTCCTTATATTTCCTGAAGTCTCTGCCATCCTTACTGCCTTTATATTCCTTGTATTTGTTGTCCCTTCTTTCATCCTTTTCATTTTTGTCAGGACATCTAGCAACTATATGACCAACTTTATTGCATGAAAAACAAATGATAGGAAGTTTACCTCTATTTTCCTTTTCCTTTGGATAGTCTTTTTGCCATGAGTGATTCAAGTTCTTCAAGATCATCATCAAAAGTGTTACTATCACTGTCCACATGTTTCTTTCCTTTCTTAGATTTGTTGAGAACCAGTTGTGATCTAAAAGCATAATCAATCCCTTGAGGATTATAGTCATCATAATTTGACATTTCAAATGCAGTGAGTCTGCCTATCAGATTTTCCAGATTCAGATTATTGTTAGGAGTACATCTCAATTCTTGAATTTTAGAAACTCTAATAGCATATACAGGAAGTAAAGTTCTCAGTACCTTTCTCATAATGGTGTTCTCATCAATAGTTCCATTAGCTCCTCTAATGGCATTTACAACTTCTTTTATTCTACCATAGTACTGAATAACATTTTCACCTTCTTGCATTTTCATCTCATCAAACTTACCTCTTAGAATTTTTGATTTAGCCCTCATCATCTTTATTCAGCTTGGGAACCTCTTTCTTATACATCTTGATCTTTTCGCTCCAAGTACCTTCAAACTATTTTCAGGAGACCAAAGCTTTGATACCAATTGTTAGAATGAATTTAGAATAACTGAGAGGGGAGGGGTGAATCAGTTATCCTTAGGTCTAGATGTAGAAAATAAAAACTTTCTATACTTCAGATCTACTCGACAGTAGTAGAATATACCATCAACTTTAATTATGCAGTTTACTGTCAATTGAAATTAGCTTGTAGTAACATAACAGTAAAGTAAACCATAAACATTCACACAAGTTGACACAAGTATTTAATGTGGAAACCCAATATGGGAAAAACCACCAGTAACATGCTACCAAGTTTTCACTCTTCTGAAGTGATGCCCTATGAGGAGCCAACCCTGTTAAAGGTTACAATAACACACTGCTAGGTGTGACCTGGTTAAAGGATTTAATCACCCTGTCAGGAGTGGCCTTGTTAGAGGACTTAGAACCTTCCAATCTAAATGTCACCTTGTTAGAGGATTTATACAAATGACTGTTAAGTCAACCTTGTTAAAGGATTTAACTAATATAATGGTAAGAAAGTAATCAGCAGTTTGTGATCTGGTACATACAACTTACTTTGCAATTCAGATCTAGTTACAGCTCTGATGTTAACTTATTGGATAGGCTGCATTGTCATTTCAACCTTCTGATATGCTTGGAAATTCGTCAAGAAATCACACATGCAACTTTCTACTTCTTCCTTTTGCCTTCTCTACTAGATCATGCTAAACAATAAATCAACTATGCAAAAATTTTGCATACACATTCATTCATCCACTTGCACACACAATGAATAACCCCTGAGGTTATCATATACCTCTTTGTCTAGGTCAGATAAATCTTTTGCCGCTTGAACAAGATCGTAGATCTTAGGTTAGGTCAGATCCAACGGATCATTCCATCTTTGCATATCATTTACTTCTCCAAAGTAGTCTCTAATTAAATCTTGAAACCATGCATTGATTACGGTTACCCATACATTAAATGACATGGATCAATCTTTAATTAACATTTCATATCCCAATAAAATTAACTAAGTCGGCCAGAGATCTCAAATCTCATCAATAATCAAACTTCTGTAAGTCGGCCTTCATCACTGTTTTCGCTCAAAAATTTCAATGGTGCTCAGCATTGAGCAAATTTTTACTCGTCAAAAGCAACTTTACTCGGCACAAGCAACTTTGCTCAGCATAAGCAACTTTACTCGGCACAAGCCAAACTTTGCTCGGCATAGAACAACCAGAAAAAAACTGTCTTTGAAATATAAACAACTAATTACTTTGCCAGAGTGCCAACTAATCAAATACCCTTTGAATTACCTTAACTCAACCATTCACTTGGTCTTCTTGTTAAATCTTCTTCATCAACGATAGATATGGTACTCAAACAGATAGCAATAGTCTCACCAATTAAGATTTGACATCAATGACAAAATAACAATTGCTTGCAATGTCACTTTCCAAAAAACATATGAGAATTAAATTCCAATTGGGCTCATACCCCTAGAAGTGGACCTATATTAAATATCTTTTTAAGAGTCACAAGTTTGGAGCCTGAAATAGACGACCTGAAAGTGGGAAATAAACTTTTGAGTTTGTCCTCGCATCTGACATACTTTCCAATGAAAAATGGGGACCTAGGTCAAGGTCAAGGTTGAACTTGACCTAGGTCAAGGTTGAGGTCAACCTTCACCCAGGGGGTTTAGACCCCTGGAAAATATTCTAGGTGGGGAAAACAGTGCCCAGAGAGGCCCAATCAGGGTCCTAAATAGGCACAAAATATGGAAAAGGGGCATAAATTAGAGGAAAACATTATAATGGACCAAAAGACCCCCTAAGGAGGGCTTAATAGTCTTAACATGGAAGTGCTTCCAATTAAAGGTGATACAGTTAGTTTCAGGCTTAGTAGCCTTGGGCTTAGGAGGTGAAGGTTTGGCAGGTTCTATCTCCATCAGTACTTTGTCAATGGCCTTATGTGTGTCCTCTATGACATTATCAAACTTCCTCCCCATAGTATTTATTATTCTAGATTTTTTTCTCAACAAAGGTTTTATAGCTTTTAGTATTCTCTCATGCTCATCAAAAGAAATAACACATATCATATTTTCAATTTCTTTTAATCTTATTTGCTCATATTCTTCCTGTTCTAGCTACTTTCATACCTCAAGTTTTTCATATAATCACTTTGGGACACTTCCTTTAATCTCAAGTAGGTTCTTCTTGAAAGCAAGCATATGTTTAATTACAATGTCTTCAATGAGAATTTTATTATTTTTATCATACCTTGCATAGAAGCTAGGTGATTGATCAAGCTTCCCTTATTCCACAATTCTCTTTTCCAACATTCTCATATCAGGTTTCCAGGGCTATCTCTCAATAGGTTTATCTTGTGCTTTCTTCTCTTCTACTTTCTTTTCTTCTACCTTATTTTCTTCTTCTTTCTTCTTTTCTACTTCAGTCCTTTGCTTCTTAGGTGGTGAAGTCTGTTTGGAGGACCTTGTCCTCTTCCCCAGGATCTCTACTATTTTTAGTGTCTGTGATGTCCTCTTGGGTGGTGTAGGTGTAGTGTCACATACATATATCATGGTAGGACGTGGAATAGTATCCTTTTTCAGTTTTTGGAGGTGGAAGGGTTGAAGGAGCAGTGCTCACCAATCCAGAACCACATGCTATCACCTTTTTCCTTATCTCTTTCATTTCCTTCTTAGAAATACTAGCCTTTTCTACTAGATTATCCACAAATTTCTCTACCTTTCTCTTCCTTGTTGCCTTAGTCTATTCCTATCTTATCTTAGATGATTTTTCTTCATATGTCCCCCATTTATCTTCAGATGGATCAATATCAGAGGATAAGACATGTTCTACCTGCATTGTTAGAACTTCAGAACTGAACTCATACCCCATAGGGTAACACCACTTCATCCTAGGTTCAATTGCCTCAAAGCACACACAATAAGTTTCAACCATGGAACATATTTTATCCTTATATTTTCAACCATTTCTTCAGGGATTCTTACACTTTCCCTCATTTTCCTCTGTAGAATTTTGATCATTCCAAATAATTGTCAACCTACCCAAGAATTGTTTTGTCTTCTGTAACTGTTAGAAACTTGTATACCAGTAGGTTCATTGTCCTTCCATTCTCTAGGGTGAATTCTAGGGAATTTATGTACAATGTCGATATCCATGTGAATTAATAATGACCCAAACTTGAATGCCTTTTACTTAGCTCACTTGATCTACTTCACATTCTCCAAAACAAATTGTGCAAGTACTTTGCAAAGATTGTATTTGATATTTTATTAAACCATTCCATATGCCATCATGAAAAATCCCATTGATACTGAATTAGGGTGACTTCTATAGTGGAGTTTGTATCCTGAAATCATAGATACAAGTCACACATCTTGCTAGAAGATATTGACTATGGTCATCACCCTGTTATCCCATCTAGAATGAGTTAGGGTTTCCACTTATTTCTTCATGTTCTTCTCTATCATAGGGATAATACCATAATTTTCCAGACTAGTTACATCATGAATCAATTCCTTGCATATCTTCCCAAGCTGATCTCCAATCTATATAAACTGATCATGTACTTTGCTCACAAATATTTTGATCATTTCTTCTTCATCAAACTCATAGAGTTCTGCCATTCACATAATGTTGAGATTATCTAGATGAGAAAACTCATCCTTCCATTTTCCATCTTCCTTGATCATGTCTTTCATCTCCTTTTAGATTTCAAAGTCTCCCAGTGACTCATACTTGCAATGTATGTATGCTCTAATGTCTTCAATTTGAAGAATGTCATAGGGTGTTTGAGAAAATGCACCTTCGGGATCATCTTCAATAGATTTGTAGGGATGTTTCTTAAACTTATACCTAGGTCTTTCACTGACATAAAAAATCAATGGAGTATCCATAGTAATCAAAGCCTGCAAATGATAAAAAATACCTTTTATTTGCTGAATCTGTGTATGCACACTCAATGGTCACAAAGAGCTATAGATTTCTTGTTTGTTTCATGATTCTCCTTCAAATATGCTTCAAATAGTGACTAGGTTTGTTCAAATGAATAGACTTATAGTTTTCCATGAAAGAATTGACACAATTGATGCAGAAGGTCTAGAGTTCTATGAGTTTGTCTTTCTCCAAATCAAAATCCTATTCTTAGAACCATCCAATGGTTCAACCACCAATGTCCTCTTCACAAATATATGGCCTCCAAGGCCCTTAATTCAAATTTCCTCCTAGGTATAGTTGAAATGATGAAGAAATTATACATAATCAATTTCAACTAGTCCAACTAGCCCTTCAATTACCTTCTTTTCCTCCTTGGTTTCCCTCTAGAACTCTAAGCCCTTGCTTAGGATCTTTCCCAAAATCATATCAGGTCCTTGCATATGTTCATGATACCTTAAATTTCCATTTGAGACAATTCAATCAGTTGTGGCCACCTTAGCATTCACTTTGCTATCGCTACCCACTAGTAGACCTAATTAGGCCTAATTGAATTAGGTCTATTTTCACTATTTTTGATCAAATGCTGCAAATTATTCCATACATCCCCATGGAAGGCTATATGATTCTAAAATATATCACCTATCCCTTCAAGAATACAAAGCTACAATTATTCAAAACACCCACAACCCTAATTTGTATCAGGCCCTAGTTTCTAGGCTATATTTTAGGCCTCTGGACTAGTCTATGCAAAATGCATCCTCAAGGTCTTAAAACTTCTTTCCAAATCCTAAAACCATTTTATCCTTCTAGGGGACACTTTAGGGCTTCCACACATGGCACTTATATGTCTATACCAGATCATGGGTGTGCTCTTCCAATTAGATCTTTACACTGTCTTAGCTCACCTACTCCAAGAAGTCAGCCTAGGGCATCACTCTAAAACTAGGAGTTCAGTTGCAAGAACAAAAATTGAAAACCAAACACTATGTATAGAACCTAACCTACCATTCCACAAGGTCTCATTCATTTTCAATTGTGGATGCTTAGGTTAGAGCCATTTTTGTTCCTGCAACTCTACAAATGGAAGTTACAGACACAGTCACCAAAAAAAAAGTGTAACTCTACACACCCTAAACTTGGAAACAAAGTTAAATATGAAAAATAAAGATAAAACAAAGCTCTACACTCTCATGGAGTCATATTGTACAATCAAATTTGTACACAACTGTACAAGATTATAGAAACACTGTAATTGCAAGGAAAAATTAGAAAAAAATCTGTACAGTTTGTGCACACATGTGGTCTAAAAATAAAACTTCATTGACCTCCAAAAATATTCATCCCATGCTAAAATAATTGAGCATGGGTGGTTAAAACCATCAATTCCTTCATTTGCAACTTCTTGCAAAAGTTGCAAAAAGTTGCTTGAGCAACTTTTGAAAGTCGCTAGCAACTTTTGAGCATTTCTTTCTTTTCAATGATCTTGGTCAACTCGATGCTCCTTGACCTATCCTATGACCCTATTTAGGACACTTAGGAACCTAAAGGAGAACATGTCCCATAGTTGCTCAAAATTAGCAACTTTTGGACCATTTGACAACATTTTAAATCCATGAGCAACTTTTGCTCTTACAAACATATTAGGACATGCTTGGATCCAATGACCATTGGATCTTATTACAAACACACAAAAAATCCTAAAAAACCCTAAATAACATCTAACCCAACATCAAGCCAAAATGGGAGGTGCTCTACACCATACTCCCCTAGGACAAAGAACTCAAGTCCATTGAGTTTGAAGGTCTTCAATGGTGACTCCATGCTTCAGTATGTCTGCTTTAGTCATCCAAGTGGCTTCAACATCTTGAAATCCCTTCCACTTCACAAGATACTCTTTGTAGATACCCTTCCTAGTCTTCTTGATCACCTTGGAGTGCAATACACTTTCCAATTGTAGAGGTTGAGGAGTGAGAAAATCTATGATCCAATCTTCTTCTCCCAAGTCTGAAAGAGTTTGCTGACCAGTGTCAGAAGGAAGAATCTAATAGGGATACATTTCACACACATTGAAGATGGGTGAGATACCCAAATAAAGAGGTAACTCCACCTCATATGCATTATTACCATACTTATGCAATATCTTTAATGGTCCTATCTTCTTCATTTGTAGCTTGGTTGGATTTCCTTTTAGAAATATCTCCTTCCTAAGGTAGGAAAGTACTAGATGTCTCACCTTGAATTGCAAATCCTCCTTGTCTTATCTGCCTTTGTCTTGTACTTTTCCACTTTATTTTGTAAAGTCTTTTTAACTTGGTCATGAAGTTCCTTCATCTTCTCTACAAAGGATTCTCCTTGGGCACTCCTTCTATCCTGCAAATTGAGCTCTCTCAAATCCATGATCCCTCTTGGATTAGCCCCATAAACTCTTTCAAATGGGCTCTTTCCAGTGCTCCTATTGATGGAGTCATTATAGGAAAATTATACCTGTCCTATAATGTGATCCCATGAGTGTCCATGCTGCTTAGTCAAGCATATTAATAGGTTACCTAGAGACCTATTTACTACCTCAGTTTGTCCATCTAACTGAGGGTGATAGGCTAAAGAAAAAGATAAGTTTGTACCTAGAATTTTCCAAAGGGCTCTCCAAAAGTGACCCACAAACTTATTGTCTGTATCACTTACTATGTTGAGTGGAAATACATGGATCCTTACTATGTCTTTGAAGAAAAGACATATAATGTGGGAGCATTATTGGTTTGTTTGCAAGGAATTAAGTGTGCCATCTTGCTAAACCTATCCACCACTACAAACACACTGTCATGTCCTCTTGGTGTCTTAGGAAGTCCCAAAAAAAAGTCCACGCTCAAGCACTCCCAAGGTCTCTGTGGTATGGATAGAGGTTGATACAATCTAGTGTTGCTACTATGTCCCTTGGCTCTTTGGCATATATAACATTGCTCCACAAACTTTCTAACATCTGACTATATTTTAGGCCAATATTAATGCCTATTCACTTTCTCAAGTGTCTTGTCCACTCTAAAGTGGCCTCCCAAACTTCCTTGGTGTTTTTCCTTGACTATGTTCTCCCTTATTGAGCATTGTATACACAACAAGTGTCCCTTGAACAATAGTCCTTACTGAAACATATAGTCAGTAAACTCCACCTTAAAGCCTTGTTTAAGCTTTTCACATGCTTCATAAACATCCTTGAAATATTTGTCTTCCTTGTAGAGGTTTTTAAGGTCACTCATCCCTACACTTTGCAATTGTATTGCCTGGATAGTCAAGACTCTCCTACTTAGTGCATCTGCAACTTTGTTGCTAACACCTTTCTTGTGTTTTATGACAAAGGTATATTCTTGCAAGGATTTTACCCACTTTAGGTGCCTTTGATTCAACTTCTCTTTCCCATTCAAGAAGCTAAGGGCATGATTATCTGTATAAAATACAAATTACCTTGGTAGGAGATAATGTCTCCACTTTTTGAGTGCTTTCACCATTGCATACAACTCCAAATCATAGGTGGAGTACTTTTTATTGGCTCCATTCAACTTCTCTAAGAAGAATGACACAGGGTGTCTCTCTTGACTCAAAACTGCCTAAATGGCTAGTTTAATGGCATCACACTCCAACACAAATAACTGATTGAAGTTAGGAAACTTAAGAGTAGGTAGTTCTGCTATCTTTTTCTTCAAGATTTCAAAGCCTTTATCTGCTGCTTCTACCCACTTGAACTGAGATTTAATTCCTCCCTTAACAATATTTAGTATTGGTGCACATAGATGGCTAAAGTTTCTCACAAACTTCCTATAATAAGAGGCTAGTCCATGAAAACTCCTAACATCTCCTATGGATCTAGGTGTTGGCCATTCCAATATAGACTTGACCTTATCAAGATCCATCTTCATGGATCCATTAGAAACAACAAATCCAAGGTATACTAGTTTAGTTTTAAAAAACTCACATTTTTCTTAGTTGATCATCAAATTATCTTGGTGTAGCCTCCTCAAAACCATTTCCAATTGCTTCATGTTCTCCTCCTTAGACCTACTAAAGATCAAAATGTCATTTAGATAAAAAATTACAAATTTACCTATAAAGTCTACTAGCACTTCATTCATGAGCCTCATGAATGTGCTAGGTACATTTGTCAAGCCAAAGGGCATTAAAAGCCACTCATACAACCCTTAATTTGTCTTGAAGGTTGTTTTCCACTCACCACTAGGCCTAACTCTTATTTGATGGTACCCTGATTTCAAATCAACCTTGGAGAAATAGCAAGAACCCCCCAAATTGTCCAAGAAATCCTCTATTAGGGGAATGGGAAATATGTACCTGATTTTAATCTTGTTAATAGACCTAGAGTCAGTATACATCCTCCATTTTCCATCCTTCTTAGGTGCAAGGACAGTTGGCACATCACAAGGACTTAAACTCTTCCTTATAAGCCCTTTCTCTAGCAAATCTTGTATCTGTTTAGCAATCTATGCAGTCTGACTTGGAGTCATTTTATATGCTTCCTTTTTAAGTAAAGTAGCTCCTTGTATTAGGTCTATTTGATGAATCACATCCCTCATAGGTGGAAAAGCACTAGGCAATCCGTTATCCATAATCTCATGGTATTTCTCTAACAATTGTTGTACTTCTTGAGGCATGTTGACTTTCTCTTTTGTCTCTTCTCTTGGCTTCACTATCATTGCACAAAAGACCCCTCTTTCCTTCTTCATGACTTTAAGGAACTCCTTTCCACTCAAAAGCATCACACTAGTCCTCACATGCTTCTCTTCATTAGGTTCTATCAAAGGATCCATTTGAAACTTCTTACCTTGCTTAGTGATTACATAGCTATTCTTTTCCCCATCATGAATGAAATTTACATCATATTTCAATGGATGTCCTAATAGGAGATGACATGCATCCATAGGCAATATGTCACATAACACTTTGTCTTTTTACTCTCCTATTTCAAACTCCACTAAATTTTTTTCATCCACCACTATCTACTGACCCTTGTTTAGCGATGACACTTTGTAGGGGGTAGTGTGGGGTATCCTTCTAAGCTTGAGTTTGTCTACCATCTCTATTGAAACTATGTTCTCTGTGTAACCAGATTCCACTATCACCTTGCAGATCTTCCCATGTGACCTACAAGTAGTTTTAAACAAAATCTTCCTTTGAGGTGGCTCTACAATACTGGGAACTTTTAATAAAGTCCTTCTCAACATAAGATTTTCACCATCCAATACTGGCCCTACCTTGGAGATTGGTGAGGTGACACTTTGTGTCCTCTTCTTGCACTATCTGAGTTCTTCTTTCTCCCATGGATGATGTGGAAAATTTATCAGGACACCTACCCATAGTATGGCCCACTTGGTTGCAATTGTAGCATCTTCCAGTGAAGACAAAATTAGTCCTACCTTTTATCTGAAACCTACCTCTTGGAAGACCTCTTCCTTTGTATCCCCATTTGTAATGAACCTATGTACTGGTTGCCTCCATTGTTGTCTATAGACTAAGTTTCTTCTATCCTATTTGAGCTTTGGCCTCTTCCAAAGTTACCCCTTCCTCTGAATCCTCTATTACCTCTACCTCTTTGTTGGAAATCACTCCTCCTCTTATGCTTCTCTTCTTCTCTCAATGCTAATTGAAAGCATTTGTGCATACTATCAGGGGCTATCATACTGATCTCATCTTGGAATCCTTGCCTCAATCCATTGAGATACCTTACTACCCTTTCTACTTCTTCTTCCTGTCTCTTTTCCCTTAGAATCAACTTGTTAAATTCCTTAGTATAGGCACTTACTGTTAGCTCTTTTTTCCTTAGGTTCTGTAACCTCTGATATATTTGTATCTCATAATCAATGGGTAGGAATTGTGCCCTCAATCTAATCTTTATCCTATCAAAAGGGACTATTTTATTCTTCCCGGTTGTTACCCTATCATCTTGCATCATATTCCATCAAACCAATGCTGATCCCTTGAGCCTAGCCTTGGCATAACTAACTCTTTTCTCCTCTACCACTTCTTTGTAATCAAATTGGTTATCTATGGCCTCTAACCAATCTAGCAACTCTTCTTCATTCGAACTTCCACTATAGTAAGGAATGTGTTCTATACTATCTTTATTGATGGATTTAAAGGCATCCAAGAACACTTTCTAGTCCTTATCCATATCCACTTCTTTACCTTTGCTAGTTTTATCTCCTGTCTATCTTTCATCTTCTTCCTCACTTTCATCACCCCATTCAGTGACTCTCCTCTTACTCTTTGGTTCTGACAGATTGGCCTTTTCTAGTAGTTCTTGGACCAAGTCCACTATGGCATCCTTTCTCATTACCTTGGGTGGCATGCTATCAACCTCTTGGCTCTCCTCCCCTTCATATATACACCAAACTTAATGTAGTTCTGGCTCTGATACCACTCTAATGTAGAGGGCCTAGAGTTCTATGAGTTTTTCCTTCTCCAAATTGAAATCCTCTTCTTAGAACCATCCAATGGTTCAACCCCCAATGTAATATTCACCAATATCTAGCCTCCAAGGCCCTTAATTCAACTAGCCATTCAATTACCTTCTTTTCCTCCTTGGTTTCCATCTAGAACTCTAAGCCCTTGCTTAGGATCTTCCCCAAACTCATCACAGGTCCTTGCCCATTTTCATGATACCTTAAATTTCCATTTGAGACAATTCAAGCACTTATGGCCACCTTAGCATTCACTTTGCTATCGCTACCCACTAGTAGACCTAATTAGGCCTAATTGAATTAGGTCTATTTTCACTATTTTTTTTATCAAATGCTGCAAATTATTCCATACAACCCCATGAAAGGCTATATGATTCTTAAAGCTATCACCTAGACCTTCAACAATCTAAAGATACAAGTCTTCAAAACACCCACTACCCTAATTTGTATTAGGCCCTAGTTTGTAGGCTATATTTTAGGCCTCTGGACCAGTCTATGCAAAATGCATCCTCAAGGTCTTCAAACTTCTTTCCAAATCCTGAAACCATTTGATTCTACCAGGGGATAGTCTAGGGATTCCACACATGCCACTTAGATGTCTGTATCAAATCATGGGTGTGCTCTTCCAATTAGATCTTTACACTATCATGGATCACCTACTCCAAGCAGTCAGCCTAGGGCATCACTCCAAAACTAGGAGTTTAGTTGAAAGAACAAAAATTGAAACCCAAACACTATGTATAGACTCTAACCTACCATTCCACAAGGTCTCATTCATTTTCAACCATGGATGCTTAGGTTAGAGCCATTTTTGTTCCTGCAACTCTGCAAATGGAAGTTGCAGACACAGTCACCAAAAATAAAGTGTAACTCTACAATCCCTAAACTTGAAATCAAAATTGAATATGAAAAAGAAAGATAAAAAAAATATCTACACTCCCATGGAGTCATATTGTACAATCCAATCCGTACACAACTGTACAATATTGCAGAAACACTGTAATTGCAAGGAAAACTCAGAAAAACATCTGTACAGTTTGTGCACATGTGTGGTCTGCAACTAAAACTTCATTAACCTCCAAAAATATTCATCCCATGCCCAAATACCCAAGCATGGGTGGTTACAACTATCCATTCCTTCATTTTCAAGTTCTTGCAAAAGTTGCAAACATCTGCTTGAGCAACTTTTGAGCATTTCTTGCTTTTTGATGATTTTGGTTAAATCGATGCTCCTTGACCTATCCTAGGACCCTAGTTAGGACACTTAGGACCCTAAAGGAGACCATGTCCCATAGTTGCTCAAAATTAGCAACCTTTGGACCATTTGACAACATTTTGAATCCATGAGCAAATTTTGCTCTTACAAACATATTAGGACATGCTTGGATCAAATGAGCATTGGATCTTATTAAAAACACATAAAAACTCCTAAAAAACCCCAAATAACATCTAACCCAACATCAAGCCAAAATGGGAGGTGCTCTGCACCAACAATTCCCAATGAACTTGTAATTTTGTAATGATCCAGTCAACCATCAATATGACGATCACAAGATATAGTGTGTATAGCTATGCGATCTCAGATAGGTGCTTCATATCAATCATGTATACTCTCCATAATATTGCACAAGCTTATTTTACATAAACATGGGCTGGATAGATTTCTGTTGTATTTCTCTAAAGCTTCCCCTAAGGCCATGCTTGTCGATCTAGGGATATGTAGCAATGTTAGCATCATGCAAAGACTCAGTAGCATCTACTAACTCTCCCTAACCTTGTTCTCACCTAGTTCCTTCACTTTCCATACTTTTCTATTGTCCATATCTCTTGCGTTCTTAAATTTATTGTTAAATTCATCCATATATTGTGCTGGAATTTTTCCAACATCACCAACATTATTCTTTAGAACTATAGGTGGTGGTCACCTTCTATTTTCATCTCCATTATACCTGCAAAAAATTTCTATATGTCTTTGATTTTTACACTTGTAGGATGTAGGAGATGATTTGTTCTGATTAACTTGCAACTTGGAATACTTTACGATGTGCCTAAATTTGTTGCACTTGTAACATGTAATATTAGCCGTAATTTGCTATCTAATATAATCTTTCTTGGTTCTAGATTGATTAGGATTTCTGCATTCTGTCTTCTTGTGCCCATATGCATAACAATTAAAACAATAACCAGAAAAGGGCTTGTAAGGAGATTTACCTCTGCAATCCCTGTTCATGTGACCATATTTATTACATCCAAAGTATCTACCTTTGAAAGGTCTGATCTTCTCTCTAGGTTCTTCTTGTATAGGTCTTTCTTCATCTATCTTTTCTTCAGATTTTCCTTCCCGAGTTTTAGAACATTTAGCTTCATTAAAACTAACTCCTGTCATGTCTCCTTTAGTTTTTTTTCTTCCTCTTTGTTCATCAATCTTGTCACTACTCATATGAATTTTTTTAACATGTTTCTTAGCCTCAAAAATTTCTCCTTTAATGATGTGATTGTATTTCTCGAGTTTTTGATATTTGATTCTGTAGTCATCAAGTTCAAACTGCATTTTTCCCATCTGAACATTTGCATTCTTTAAGATCTCTTTGATTTTGGTTCTCTCATCTTTTTCTTGTTGAATTTATTTAGCCATCTAAATAGAGGTAGTTTTGTGAGCCTACTTCAATGTTTCTTTTTCTTGTTCAAGCCGTTTGATTTGTTTAGATGAATCATTGTTAGAATCCTATTTTATCTTTTCCATAAGATCTTGCCTTTGATTCTTGGAAAGTTCAAGTTTTTCCTTAATTTTCTTGGTGAAACCCTATGCTCTTATCAATTTGAATTTCAAATCACCATTTTCAGGTTTAGCCTTATCAAGGTATTCAGTGTTGCTTCAAAGTTCTCTTTCAAACTTTCTGAATCCATCTAGATCTCCCTTAAGATGTTAGGCTTTCTCTCCAAGGGCCACAAGCTCTGAAACCAATTGTTAGGATTAGGTAGTACTGAGGAGGGGGGGGGGGGGGGGGGGGGNGTTGGGGGGTGAATCGGTATTACAACACTTTAAATTCAAACTTAATAACTTACAAATTAACCATGCAATTACTTAAATGAAAATAACATACACATAAAGTAAATAACTCATAACACTATCATTTGTTCAAGAGGAAACCCTGACCAAGGGAAAACCCCAGTGAGGATGATACCCAAAAACTATACACTAATATTATAGTTTCCCTTCTAGGAGACCTATCCCTATTAGGAGTTGAATATTACATTTAGTAAATTTCCCTGTTAAGGGATAGAAACCCTGTTAGGGGTATACAATGAGCACACTACTCTTACAATTAGAGAATTGTTCTGTTACAATGATTTATCAGAAATGAACTATGAAAGCATCTGCTATGCTCAAGTAGTCCCATTTATATCTCACATAATCTTCTATTTGATTCTAAAATCACAATGCATCTACACATTACTTCCCAATCTTTGCATCTCAAAACATCTTTATATATACTCGATCTCGTAATCAATAGGCTCACAAATATATCACAAAACATGATCAAAACTTAACCAAATAGAAAATACATAGTAAAAAATCATACATTAATAATTTAGTAGGATAGGATCCAATCCAAATCCAACTTATCACTTCTGGATTACACCTTATACTCCCTTAATCATTGTGACCTTTCAACTTCTTTGTTACACTGCTATACTGTCTTTGCATGACTTCAATAGACTAACTCTCTGAGATCAACTCAAAAATATAAGAGACCTTAATAGAAGGTCTAATATATCCCAAAATACCTTCCTCTACGCTTGCATGACTTAGTTCAGCACATACTGTGGTCTCTGAACAAAACTGTACCACTGTACCTAGTTAATTGCTTCCTAGACTTAGTCATATTTACAAAACTAAACATCCAAAATTGGATTGTACTTCAAGAGACCATACAGATGAGTAGTGTTTCCATAAATGAAAAACTTTATGCAGTGCTAATTGGTCCACTTTCCAACATTGTTATGTGAAATATTGAACCTAGATAGAATTGAGATAGAAGGGGACTCCTCCTTGGTAATCATTGCTATTAGGGTAGGCAGAACCCAAGATTGGAACCTTAATAGACTAATCACATGAAGTATGATGCTCTTATCCACTCTTAAACACTATATAGTCAATCATATATATAGGTAAGGCAACAAAGTCACAGAATCCCTATCCAATATAGGAGTAGCAAGAAACTGAGAAGAGGATAGTGAAACTAGGGGTGAGGAGATAGCCTAAAGAAAGCCTCAGAATTAATGAATAAGAAAAAATAGTAAAAATAAGTAAAATTTTTTAAGATTTAAATTTAAAGCTTAGGAAATTATTAGGTAGTATATAACTAATCCTTGAAGATAGGTTTACATGATCAATAGACACTATATGGAAACCAATCCCCACCACTGAAATAGACCTCTAAGCATTAGCTTGATAATGATACTAGCTAGGACTAGCCTTTAGGGGAGAGTAAATAGACTCATAAATAATGAATAGAAAATTATAAACACATATTATGATTAAAGAAAATTAGGCATGGATATGGAAAGGTTTTAAAACTAAAGGAGAGATAGTTTAGATTCGATAAATCCAAGAAAAACCCATTGATAGATAAGACACAAATAGTATACATCGAGTCGCAACTACAACATATAGAAGCAAAGTGATTCACTTTTCAGAGTAATATTGGGACTTCTTATGGAAACTCCAATTAAGATTAGATGAACAAAATCATAAGTAGCATTTGAAGGAGAAATATCAACAAGGAGACTTAAGAAGATGATGATGATTACTTATGATATCATCGTTAGAGCAATATACAAGATCTTGGGGAGTGAATTTATTGAAAATGATAATAGACACTGGGTGAACTCTGATATCCCTTACATGCTCATTGCTTTGGCTATGCATATAGGTCCAAACATACAAACCATTGGAAGTTTATGTAGAAGGATCTTTAAGAAATAATACCTGAAAGATCTTGACAAAATGATAGGAAGCATAAGAGAAGATCTGATCATTTCCAAACCGAGGCATTACAATTGATTAACTATAAATAATAGGTTGGTCCCTACCTATCTAATTATAGAGGTAGAGGATTGAGAAATATATATTGAAGAAACCTTGACAATAGGCATAAATCTATACTTTCTCTTCTACTTCACGCATTCAATGAATCCACCATCACCAGACTGGTTTGAATGCTTTATTTTGGAAGATGATGTCAGTTTAAGTGTGGATTGGGATGAGAAGCATGATGGTAACACTTCTAATCTTTGAACCTGAATATGATTTTTGATTAATAACTTGTAAATCTGGATATCTTGCCAAACATTTGTATTATGTATAGATGTTACAACTTATAATAGAAGGATAAGAATATACAAGTACTTAAGCTAAATTAGTACTGAGGCCTTTCTTCAAACACAAATTGAGATCTTCATAATGATATATATAGACACACACACACACACAAAAAAAAAAAAAGAAAAAAAAGAAAAAAAAGAAAAAAAAAAGAAGATAAATAAATGTATATGGTCCATTTTACAAAACATAAGTACTTGGAAGGGAGAGGTATAAAAAGAGCAATGAACACACTTGGATAAATGGATTAATTCAAACATAGTAAATGAATGATATTAAAAAATAAGAAAGAATCAAATAGGTACACCCATCCATAACCTATATGAATCCCTAATATAGACTCGACCTCTATTTAATGATCTCGATGACCTAGCTAAGACAAGACTTAATAAATATATAAGTAGCCCTTTAATAACAACAAATAAAAAATAGACATTTCCCATGTGCAAATATAATGACATTCAATTGATAAAACACATTGGAGTATTAATTTTAGCCTTAAATGTATTAAATCACATATGAAAGTCTAGTATTGACATCTCTTATGAGACCACGACTGTTAAAATCCACCTACTGAAATTGAAATTAAAAAAATCCAATCTAGGAACCTCATTTCCGCAACACCAACTCTTGATCGTGATATTAATACACGTAAGGGTGGATCCTGTGAATATTTACTCATACCATCCTCACCTGACATTAAATCCCTTCCCTAAATTCACACATATTATCAATCATAACTCCTCCCTTGTTTTCCGACATCATTATAGGTACAATCACTTTCTTAACTCCTTGCCTTATGTAGCACTACTTAATTGTGTTCTAATCCTTTGGTTATGAAAATAGAGATAGGGCTTAAGGTTTGTGTGTAATGGAGACAAATATCAAAATCATTAACACAGAGGAGAAAAGGATAATGGTATTTAGAGGATGCATTAAGCCAGAGAGATGGGATAACTCATCAATGTAGATGATCTAGGTAGGAAAGTGATGAAGAAAATAATAGGGGACAAATTCTACAACAATGAATATTTGCATAGAGTGAACTGCGATATAGTGGGGATTTTATTTGCTATTATCTTAACAAAAAGGGTGCCTAAAGATGGAGTAATTTATCTCTTCTTAGAAATCTTTGAGGAAACATATTGTTGTAGTCTTATATTGCCAGTCAATAGCATTAATGGTGAGTTAATGATTCCTTACCCCAACAATTATATGGAACAACCAATGGGGTCACAGGCGAACAAAAAAGATTGCATTAGGAGACCCATTTTAGTCTTTAAAGATCATCAATTTTTTTATAGCCATTTTGGAGAAGTTAGGAGAAACATACTTTTTCTCCTAAAATGGCTTCAGGTAAGGCCCTGTGAAGATGCGTGATGCAGAGTGCACTGCAAAAAATCCTTGATGGGCTCCAACTCCTTATCACCTCTTCAAACTCCTTTCTTGAACACACCAAATCCACAAATATCTTCCTAGGGTGAATTCTGACTTGTTTAAGGGACCAATACACTTCCCCTACCCCCACTTGAATCTCCAAGCCAAGATGTAAAACTCTGCAATTTCTCCTTTATGGACACTTTCCCTAAACCAAGCATAATAACACAAATCTTTACCAAAGACTTAGAACTACTAATCTAAGTGATTAGAGACTTCAAGTAGACCCCAAGGGTAGAGAATCCACCAATGGATTCAGTCTTCCAGACCCAAGGATGGTCGAACACTAAATGGC
The DNA here is from genome assembly GCA_018584345.1 of Thuja plicata. NCBI lineage: Eukaryota > Viridiplantae > Streptophyta > Pinopsida > Cupressales > Cupressaceae > Thuja > Thuja plicata. The sequence continues at coordinate 816,312 of MU223593.1, forward strand.
CTAGAATTCCTTGTAGCCCTATCCAAAGGATTTTTTAAACATAAATCTCAATTGAAGAAGGATAAAATAATCTAATTAGGTTTCTAGACACCATTTATGAAGTTTTGAAACCCTTCAAATCCTTAACACTTCACTCCACTCCTGTACCACTGAACTCTTACAAAGCTCACAGACCTAATTAGCTATGTTAGGCTTGGTTTGCTAAGAAAGTGATCAAAGGTGGGTTCATAGAATGAATTTAATGGCTTATATTTCTTCCTCTACCCCAAAATAGTCTAGAACCACCATTAGTTCAATTCTCCCAATCATATATTGCACATGCATGTGACTGTACTAAAGAACCAGGCTAATTACATAGAGATAATTAGCCTAGGGCTTTGTCTCATAAATCATAGAACTGACATTGAGTCTCTGAGCTTTAGGATTCTTAAGGAATATGATCCTAACTTGTATTTTCCAAGTGGCTGAGCAGATCCACTAGATAAATCTCAAGTTAGGATCACATCTTTGTGACTGACCCAATAAACTTTGGTTTCTCAGACAGTAAGCAAATAAAATCTCTAACTCTTAACAAACTCCACAAAAACAACTCAAACCAACTGGACTGTTTAAGGAACTCAAGACATCACCAAGTTCTGCAACTGGATTCACAAGATGAATCCATACCAGGCCGTACACTATCAAAATAACTCAAAAAACTCTTCTATTTCATTCTCTAAACATCAAGCTCCGTACATAGTAAACTCTAACCTTCCTAGAAGGCATCAGATCATCTAATAGAATCATCTTGGCATTACAGATGCTCCAAGAAGTTGGTGTGGTTGGTTACATTTGAGTTGTCATTCCTCAAGCAACATTTTACAAAAGTTTCTCATGCAACATTTTGCAAAAAAGACAACTTTTTGGCAACATATGACAGAGTTGCTATTTTGGGAAAAATGCCAACCTTACCAACCTCCAAGGGTGTGGGAGAGGTTCAAAACATGCTAAGAGCCTATCCTAAGGTCTTGAAACATAAACTTCTAACTAAACACTAAAATCACCAAAAGACTAACATGGTCTAACAATGGTTTTAGGAACCCATAGGTTTATAACTCACCTTAGCGTCCTTCACCTTACATCATAGACCCACACAAGCACACACTAGGGTGATCTCAAGGATGCACCTTATTACAAACACTAAAGTAATAAAATATGAACTTCAGGAGGTGCCCTACACCAATGCGAGTTGGGTAAAAGAGTATTTGGAAGCTGGAGGATTTGAGGTGGAGGAAGATTTCAACAATACATTATTGGAGACTATACAAATCTTTCCTCTAGAAATTATACGAGCAATGATGATGGAATTTATAGCGGTGAAGGGAAAACACAAAAAAGATGGAGTAAGCTCGTCCGTGGGAGAATTAAAAGAATCCTCTAAGAATGAGCAGGAGGTGGTATTTCACAACCCAGTCAGAAAGAAATAGGGTTAACATGGACTATAAGGTGGATGCTCCTTGAAACCTCCAGGATCCATTTGGCATAATTAGTTCTTTTTGAACAATACTTTAAAGACACTTCAAAATTTCCTGAAAATGTTAAATAATATTACTAGATATAGAATAGATTTTGGAAATACTGTAAATGTCTTATGGATACACTCTTGAAATGCTTGAAATATTAAGGTTAATAGTTAAAATATTAGTACTCTCAGTTTGAAGGGCTATGAAGCATAATTTATGTGGTCCTATTTCAATTAGTTTAGTCTCTATGTTATCTTACTATCTCTAAAAGTGGTGAAAGAGAATGATGCCTTTCTCTCCACTCTTAGTAGAAAGGAAAAGGAAGGTACATGAAATATATTGTCTGTCAATTTCAATCTAACCTAAATTAAAACTCTCTATTTAATTTCTTTGGTTATGAAAGAAGTGAGCAACCTCTGTTTCATCTTAGGACATTTGTGAAAGTAAGATAAGTAGGTTTAAAACAAGCTCATATGTTTAATGAAAGAGCAAGCTTTCATGACTAACACTCTCACATGACTAAAATCATACTTACCAAGAAGTGAAGCTATGAGATAGGTAAAGGAAAGCAAGATTCTGGAAATATATAGATGGTTAGCTCTCTTGCACACACACACACACACACACACACACACACACACACACACACACACACACACACACACACACACACACATATATATGTATGTATGTACGTCTACCAATGAATAATATATACTCCTTTCTAAATCTTGACAGATAGAGGCCATGGTCAGGTAAGAATGAATGATTGTTTCTATATTCTGGCTATGAAGGTGGGTCTGATAGTATTTATTTGAAAGACATGGACTTTACTTATTTAGAACATAGGCATCAGAATAATGAAGAAAGTCAGTAAGACTCTGCGATTGATATTGTGTAATATATATATATATATGTATGTATATATATATGTGTGTGTGTATATATGTATGTATATATATATATGTATATGTATGTATATATATGTGTGTGTATATATATACACACATACATACACACACACACATATATGTGTGTGTATGTATATATACATATGTATATGTATATATATGTGTATATATACATACATGTGTATATATACATACATACATACATATGTATGTATATATATACATATATATCAATACACACACACACACACACACACACACACACACACACACACACAGGTAAACAAATTGTTCTTTTCAATTTAACTCTCAAATGCCCAAATCTGTGTGAAACAATTTGATACCAACAGTTGGATAATCTATCACTGGGTTGATAGATTTCCTATGAATTGAAAGGTACAACTCCCTTATGAATGATATTCAATGAATTTGTTTTATTCCTAGACTAACAGGGTATGTTCTTAACCTAAGAACGGAAGAGGAAAACCAAGCCAACCCTAGATAGAACCAACTTAGGCCGTAAATTCAACCTTAAACCTGGCCAACCCCAGAAATCCATACATCTTATAAATCCCTGACATTGGTAATGCAGAATGAATGTTAGTTATGCAAATGTAATGAAGGAATGAAGATTTAATATTCAGATTCTTGCAATGGGAATGCATGCAAATGCTCTCATCTACATAACATTCATCATTTGACACAATATGCAAGATAATGTTCAAAACCAAATACAATGCTCTCATTGAATATATTCAGAAAATAATACCCAAACTCTCTGATTCGAAGCAAAACTCCTCTTTGTTTTAAACACAACAAATAAGAATACTCAAATTTTACTTGCTTACAACTTATTACCAAATCTAATGCAAAACTAGAACAAAAATATCCAATGCATAAAATGAAATGCTGTCCCTCCTCTACTCCAGCACTCCGACTGTTTGTAGGAAAAAGAAGAACCCCTCCTAACAGAAAAGAATTTACAATAAATAGATATGCCTCCTTGACTGCTCTGTTCTCTTCTTCCTGTGTCTTCAGTTTCACGGTAGCCTTTCAGTTTGTAACCGTTCCCATGTGTAACTGATTCTTTCTTTGGGATTTTCAGTTTCTAGTCAATGATAAAGTTATTTTTACAACTTTATTTAACTTATGCAATATCACCTTCATATCTTCAATGACCCTTAATAGTAATTTCCCCTTTTTAATGAAAAGCACAAAAGCCCCCATGTTTTAATCCCAAGTTCTCATTTTTGGGGAAAATCTTGATTATCATCTCCTTCACTCTTTTTGACACCTATACACGAGTTGGGTTCAAACCATGAATGTGTTGGATATTTGCTCAAATATACAACATTATTAATAATTGTATTCAAAACACCACATGTCACGTATTATTCATATGCTTGATGAAATTATTCTCCACGTATTTTTCCATATCTTAGGTGTCACTTCAACAGATTGTGTGTGCTAGGTCATTCTTAGAGAGTGTAGTAGCCAAATGTCTCAGCCAAGTGTCCCATATGTATCGACACTAGCCAATGATTTCTCAATTTCAATTTGACCGGATGTGCAGAGAATTTCCTATTTTGTGAGTGTCCTCGATCACCATTACTACTCCATCCCTTGTTGCAATTGACTTCCAATGTCTCTGTTCTTTGAAGATCCTTGTGGAATGGTGAGTTCGACCTCGGCTATTTGATATCCACCAACGAGCATTTTGGAGTATCACCAAATCATTAGTCCAAGATTACCCCTGGATTACCCTGTATCCACTCCTTGCATATATTATCTATTAATCAAAACCACCCTATTTCCACAATGCTCTGCATTTCTTTGTGCTTAAAATCTTCTTTGTATTTGAGACCTGGTGATTCCCTATTTCTATTTCCTATGAGTTTGTTAATAATATCATATTATCAGATATGAAAAATGAAGACGTGGTTGACACATAATATCCATTCTAATATGTTCTTGAATGCTTTGAGCTGTCCAACATTGAAGGTAGGTCGTTGGGATTAGCACATTGATTCCTTAGTGGTCATTGTCTGCAACCATGGACTTCTCCAACTTGTCCCTCGATGATGCTATGAGATGATCATACTCTTCATCTGTGAGAGAACTCTTGTACAAAAATGCCGTGGGATGTCGAGTCAACTAAGTTACTCGAACCAGATCAAAACCAAGTGATGAGATTTTCTATGATGGAAGTGAAGCGGATCATTGCTCTTCGATCATGAGCTCGACCACTTTTAAATTGAAGAGTGGGACTAGAAGCCCGCATGTTAGCTTATATCCATGTAGAGCGAATAGGAACTTCAATAAATCTTCACTCAATGTGGCATCTACAATTTTGTTGTATACACAGTTCAATTTTGGATCGGGGGTCGGGATTTTAGCCTTTTGCTTCACCATCAGATTTTACCATCTCATCTTAGCATTTTGCCAAACTGCCTTCTTCGTTGGTGCTTGATCTCCCCTGTTTCGATGAACATCCTCAGTTTTAGCATCAAGACTCAGTGGTGCCTTACATACTCTATTTTTACTTTCAGGATTTTGTCATTCGGCTTCCACTTTGGATATTTCCATATGATATGCGCGATCTATTTTTCAACTCTCGGTCATTTTGTTGCAGAGGAGGATCGCCGATAGTATAATTCCCATATCTGTCTCACTGTGAAGTGTCGGTCATCTTCTCAATTTGCATGCTCGATATCATCACTATTTAGATTTATACGCCGGATACACTGTATGCTTGACTTCAATGTGTTCGGTGCAGGATATACATGAACTTCTGGGAATGGCGATCGATTATCTTGGAATCATATCAAACCCAAGCCTTGAGAGATTCCCACATGGTAGGAAGCCTGAGGATAATGGGTCGAGCTTCATAGGTGAACTCGATGTGTTGATCATTTGGAATTCTGTCAACAATTCACTGGTAGACACTTTTAATTGCTCTTTATCACTGCTTCATCCTGTTCATGGCGGCATCGGTATTTTCCAATTCGGTGTCTCTTTTGTTCAACCAAATCATGGGGCTTGGCTAATGCATTAAAATGCTTCTATGGTCATTGATTCGGAGAATTACAAATATATATATATTTATTATATATATTTGATTATTGAGACTTGGGAGAAATTGCTTCTAATGCCTCTGGTGGAGAATTGAATATTGACTTCTCCTCTGGCGGAAAAACCCGAACTGACTGCAAAATGCGCACCCGACTTCTAGTTTTCCGCAACTCGGATTTCTCTCCATTGAATCTTCCTTACGTTTTAGATCAATCCATTTTCTTCTTCATTGTCGAAACAATCGAATTCATTAAACTTCAATTTGCAATCAGACCTGTTTGTGCCTTGGCGGAAATCTGCAACTTGGATTCTCCTCGTGGAAAATCCCAAATGAAGGTTGAAAAGCGCAACAGACTTCTCATTTTCCGCTTCTACATCTCAATTCCCCTTCTGCATTCCAATGCCAATTCTGTTTTCCAATTCCAATTCTGCTTCTCTTTTCAAACTGAATTTGTAATTTTGAACAGAGGCAATGAACTTGAATTCTGAACTCTTTGAACATGGCTTTTGCGTCTGCATATCAAAACTTTAATCTTCATCCTTCACAGCGACATGTTAGAGGAAAATCCGGGAATGTTGTGGGAAATCTCCCATGGGAGGCGACTTTAAGGGCCCGTTTGGTGCATGGCATTAACTTATCCAGAATAGGCCTATCCCAGAATAAGGGCCTATTCTCGAATTAATTAATTCTAAAAATGAAAGCTGGAATAAGCTATTCTCTGTTTGGATCCCATATTGTAAAATTGGAATAAGGATTATTATTATTATTTTTTAATTAATTTGAATATGTATTTTTAACTTGTGTACATATATACACATACACATACACACACATATACATGTATATATACACACACACGTGTGTATATACACACACACGTGTGTATATACACACACACGTGTGTATACACACACATGTGTGTATATACACACACATGTGTGTATATACATGTGTATATACACACATGTGTGTGTATATACACGTGTGTGTATATATACAC
>MU223593.1:824904-868353 GCA_018584345.1 Thuja plicata
TATATATGTCAATAACAATATCTATTATTTTGAATACAATATAATTAGTTTTTAAAATACATATAGTAAACCAATGCATTATACATAGACATTATATACATAATTTCATTTATAATTTAATTATTAACAAAGTCTATTTATAATTTATCATTTAATTATAGACAAATCAACTAATTGAATTATATAATCATTATATAACGTAATTTAGTTTACTATATAGTCCATGAAACTATATAGTTAATTAATTTCAAAACATACCATATTCTACAATAAAAAATTCAACAAATTAAAATTTATATATTTATATTGAGGATTAGTGAAACTAGTTTTAAATACTCATACAATGCATTTAAAAAGCACACTCAAAATTTTCATATATATATATATATATATATATCCAGTATGTAATTTATTTTTTGGAAGAAAACGACCATGGTACGCTCAGTCAAATATTTTTTATTTATGAAAAAATAAATTTCATCGAACTAGTATTAATAATTCACATACATGAAACTTCAAGGGTACCATAAATATTATTAAGTCATCCTTAAAATAAATCTATAGGATAGTTTTTTTTAAAAGTTCTATATTTAAATAAAAATTTAGAAGAAACTTTAAATAGTTTAATGTCTTGTTTAAAATCTATAAGACATGCATGCGCCCCACATTTAGAGTTGCATGTTAGCTGGGTTTTCTAAATGCTAGGTAAGAAATTAATGGATTTCCACTACAATGAGTATGGAGTCAATAATTTTAATCCAATCAAAATTTCTAGGATGGGCTCTCAAGACCTCCCACTTTGTAATATCTGACATAAATCATGGAGGTAAACAAAGGGGTAGATTGTAGAGGGCGTCAGACAATGGAGCCATAAGGCCACCAAATTTCGGTCCTTGTATGATCACAATAATCACTCTCTCTCTTTGTTGAGTAATTGAAAACTTTGTAGCATTATTTTTGTTCTTGTATTTTTCCAATTTCAATGAAAGCCAATGTTTTTTTGCTCTATGTGTATAGTAAGATGAAGGAAGAAACCACACTAATATTGCAGTCTTTCCTCCAATACATGTGAAGAGATAATTGTGACTCTCCCTTTAAATTCCACTAAGAAGTATCACTATTTAAGAATAGTTACAAAACCATTAATCCATGTTTAACCGTTTAGTCCCCCAAACATAAATTACATTTAAATAGATTTTCTCATTTCGTTGTTTCCTTTCTATCATGTTTCCCTTTCATCCACAGATTTTTCCTCGATGGTCAAGTTGAAGGTTTTAGGGGATGAGGATGCTGAATTCGTATATGGATATTGGATCAGATCATGCTTAATGTTTGTAAGGAATGAGCGATCCCACAAGAATAGAACCCGTAACCCTTATTTTCTATGATAGCAGGACATGATTATTTCACCTACCATGATTGGAAAACCGATGGTTTGGGCGGGAGAAAAAAATAGTCGTTTGCGTGTGAGACATGTTTTGAGTGTGAGACAATAAAGGAAGTGTACGGTTGCAAGCTCACTTGGGAGGAAATCCTATCAGATTAATTAGCAGCTTGATTCCCCGCTATAAATTACCGTGTAGAATTTTTTTTCTATCCTTCTTTTTTCAAATTTTGTTTCCATAAAGAGCCCATTTGTAAAGTTGGACAAATTATATTGGGAAGGTCCCTATGTTGTTGTTTATCTTATTTTGGGTAGGGGAGAGGAGCTAAAATGTACCATAATTTTGGGGGTCCATGTGGGTCACCACATGGACTTGCACCCATTTTTTTTTCAGCACCCTACCTGGCTAAGTTGGCAACCCCCAATTAAAATTTGAGTTTATTTACAAATCATTTGCCACGTGTTATAAATTTATTGGTCCAAGGTGTCATCGTTGTTACATTTCGGTGCCTCAATCGGGAAATACACATGACCCAATGAAAATGTCATTTGTTTACCTTGTGTATAGGTTGGGGTGGCCATAAGGCATTTCACCATATGGCCATTCAATCCACCACCCTAGCCGCCATTACTTCCTGCGACCACTTTATGTTGCAATATGCAACTGCATTTACTACACGTCAACTCACCTTACAATCGACTAAGATGACATCTTTTAACATTACAACTACATTCAAAAGTTGAACCCATTTGTAAATCATTTTCCACGTGTTATAAATTGATCGGTCCAAGGTGTCATTGTCATGGAATTTGGGTGCCTCGACCCGGACATGCGTAAGGCCCAATGAAAAAATCAGTCATTTACCTTGTGTATAGGCTGGGGTGGCGACAATGCATTTCACCACATGGTCATCCAATCCAACACCCTAGTCATCATTAATTCATGTGGCCACCTTACGCTACAACATGAAACTACATTTACTATGCATCAACTCACCCTAAATTCGATTAAGAGGAAGTCTTTTAACATTACAAATCCATTTAATAAATTTGACTCTTCATGAATTGAGACACGTAACATTCCTTTCTATCTCGCCCATTCTAGAATGTTTGAGCATTTTGGAGCCAGAACGTATTCGACAAGGGACTCTACAACTTCACCATGCTTCCATAACCTATTCCACTTTGGACCACCTTCCACTTCAAGTTTGCAGGTAATTTCATTTCTATCCTTCTTGTTTCAAATTTTGTTTCCAGAAAGAGTTCATTTGTAAAGTAGGAAAAATTATACTGGGAAGGTCCCTATGTAGTTGTTTAGCTTATTTTGGCAGGGGAGAGAACCAGAACATGCACACTATAACTTCGAGGGTCCACATGTGTCACCACATGGACCTCAACCCAATATTTTTTTTCAGCACCCTACCTGGGCGAGTTTGCAACCGTAAATTAAAAGTTGAGCCTGTTTACAAATCATTTGCCAAGTTTTACAAATCAATTGGTCCAAGGTGTCATCATTGTGACATTTTGGTGCCTCAATCGAGACGTACATGGGGCCTAATGAAAATTTTAGTTGTTTACCTTGTGTATAGGCTGGGGTGGCTGCAAGGCATTTCACCACATGGCCATCCAATCCACCACCCTAGCCATCATTACCTCCCGCGACCACCTTGTTAGCTCTTTTTCTTGTAGGAATCAATTAAAACAACAATAAATGCCTGACCCTCTATTCCCAACTCAGATTCTTACATGAACAAGGCTAATTAACAAGGATGAAAATCCTTCTACACTTTGGGCTCCACATACCTAGGCGGGTGTACCTACTTACAGACTCACTGAATGACAGAGAATCTCACAGTGGATTAAGGATTTATAATCCTTCTTCTTTTTAGGTTCTCAAAACTAGGAAGGCTAACCTATCAGATTCACTTCTACAAGGAATCACCAAAAGCATTTGCACTATTCAATGCAACTCATACACATTTATGCTCTTGAACAGGAAAGGGAAAATGATTGAATTTAATGATTTGATGATGAAACTGCATAACCAGCCAAGGACCAGTGCCTTATCTATTGGGCAACATAGTCAAACAAATATGCATCCCCAGAAAAACTTAACTCCAAACTCAAAGGACCCGAATGAAATGCCTTACAATCCATTCTTCTCATTTCAATATCTGGACATCAAATTTATGTGTTGATCCTAAAGTCTTAGAAATTGGATTCAAGATTTAATCTCTCCTTGAAAGAAACTCAAAAAACAAAACCACAGCTACCTTGTAACTGGTGAATTAAAATGCCTTACAGATTAATACACAAGAATTAACACCAAGCATACAAAGACATTAGACATATATTCGAAAAGGGATTCCATCAATCTTCATTGAAATTCATCTGGAACTGAACATTGCAAGACCATGAACACAAAGAAATAAAACTCAAGAGCCTGAATACTGCCCAACAACATAATTTTCACCATCCTCTGTTACAATGGAGAAAAAACCAGATATAGGAGAATGGAAAAACAACCCATCCACCGACACCTGTTTGTACCCAGAAAATATTTGCAACTGTTCAAACTGAAACTGCAAAAATATGATTTGATTTTTCCTCAATTGGTCTACAAAATCATGATCTTCTTTCCAAGACCTTTCCGGAAACATATAATACTCCATAGTTTGGACAAAATTTGCCCTCTGAATCATCCCTAACAAACTCCATTTCCCGTGCATATTCAGTTTTGAACTTTGAAATACTTTTGAAATATTTGAAATTATGCATTAATTCAATAGTTTGACTATTGAATAATATTTCATTTTAATACTTTAATCTCATTTTACATTGCACGTATTTCACGTATTTAATAGCCTTTTAAAACAATTTTAATACCTTTTTCCTAAAAGTGCCATGTGGCGACCTTTAATTGGCCTTTAGATCCATTGGGCGCCATGTGTCTAAGGTGCCACATGGACCAATGGCTTAATGGTAGATGGTGAACATCTTTCCATTAAGCCATTAAGTCAGCCCTTAGATCTTGTTGAAGTTGCACACTAGTTAACCCACTTGTTGAAATGAATTAAAATTTAAAAATATCTTAAATCTACACATCTCACCAGAATACGCCAAGTGTCACCCTCTGATTGGTCTGTAGGTTCACTTGGTGCCATGTGTCGATCTCTCATTGTTGCCTCTGAACTACACTGCAATTGCACCACTTGGCACCTATTGGGTGCCATGTGGCATCCTCTGATTCATTGACTGATCCAGTGGGTGCCACTTGTCATTTGTGCCACATGGACCAATGGCTTAATGGCTTAGGCTTATCTTCCTTGCAACTTTCTCACTAAGCCATTAAGCCATTCATCGATTTTGGCCACCTTGAGATGCGTGCCAAAATCTGCATCCTCTTAAGCCCAGTCATCTGCCACATCATCGCTATGGGTCCCACCAAAATTTGGGCATCTTCTCCTCGGGCATAGTTTTTGAGGCAAGCCCCAGCTCTTGCGTGCATGCCCATAGTCTCCTCTTTCTGCTTCAAATTACATATTGAGTGGTTTTGCTTATAAAGTCTTCGAAATCTCATTGAGGGATGAATGTGAGATAATGGGTTTTAGTTTTTAAGGCTTATCTGTGCATTTTTGACCAAAATTAGTGGGCACCACCATGCACCAAGCCCTCTAACCCGTGATCTTCAAGAGCTCTTGTTCTGTTCTTCGAAATATAATGTGAGCACAGTGCTATAAAAATGTTAAAACTTACCCCACTTGATGAATGTGGGATATTATTCTACGCTTGAGGCATTGACTTAAACAGTTCCCGTGCCTTGCTTCTTCCCCCACACCTCCAGCGTTGGGTATCCTCCATGTAATGCGTAGCCTGTGGTTATATAGTCTGCAATTTTAGTTTTAAAATATTCAATTTCTCCACCCAATGCCTTGCGCAGGCTTTACATGTTTCAAAACCTTGCGCAGCCTTATTGATGTATTGTGCAGACCACTAGGCTTTATTTCCAGCACATTTAATTATTGGCAAGGTTGTAGAATTTAGTTTTACACCTGCTAAATGCATTTTCCAAATAAAATTTGGTTTGTCTCATCCATGCTTTGAAGCTAGCACAACATGTCTACTAGAGCAATTGCTTGGGATGTTAAAAACATCCATGCCAATCTCCAATCCCCTTTATAATCTGCGTAGGATTCCTCCTTATTTGGCGTGGTAACATACTTGGCGGTTACACTTACCATTAACAAAACATCTCCCCAGTACTGCGCAGAACAACATGTATTCATTGGATTTGAAAAATTACTTAAACTCCATTCTTCCTTCCTGCGCTGGATCTGATGGAATGTTTTTAAATGTTTTGTCTTTTCAGTGCTGTTGCGTGACCTTCCAAATGTGGTGTGGGCTTCTGCTTTGTTTACCCTTTTTTATTTTAGTGTGGGCTCCTTCATATTTCTTATCACGTTGGCTACTTGCATTTGATATATACCAATCAACATTTTCTAGTGAGTTTTAACAAAAACAAACCCCATCAAAACATGTGCTGGGCTCATAATGTCTTTGCTTCATATATAAATGATAGCAACCCATTTCAGAATTAGCGTAGGCCCCCATTTTCAAATTGCAATGCATTGGATGTTTTGGTAATTCTTAGCGCACCATTCTCCTTTACACGCTGCACAAACTTATGGTTTTAAAGGTTGTAGAAATTTGGTTTGACACCTGCGATTGCATTGCTTGAAAGTTACTAAAGCCTTATCAACAAATCCATCTTGAGAAGCTCCTGCAAATAGTTCCATGAGATGGCATCTCTTTGAGGCATCCTGTCACATAGTCACATGCCTTGTCAATACTTCCACGTTATGCACAGGTAGGGAGGATGCCGATAACAGGCAGGGAGGATGCTGGCAAAGTCATGGAATTGGCTTTACACCAGCCGATGCATTCTATCAAACAATTCTTGCATCAGTCCATCACATAATTCATGTTCATTGTTTATGTTTCCATATGCTCTGCATTACCTTTTCCACCTTTTTAAAAAAAAAACTCTCTATTGTTCTGAATTTGGACTGTAGTGTCGCAGACTAATTACCCCTTGAAGTGAGCTCATGCCATCTTTTGCAAGCATAATTGAATCTAAAACAGAGGATAGCCAATGCTCAACATTCCAATGATAACCTTACAACCAGATTTCAGTGAAATCAGACCATATAGCACCGAATCAGTGATCAAAATCATTCAGCTTTTAAACTTCTGCAAAAGATCACATTAATGGCAACTGGCCTTTGGGGCTGCCTTTAAAAACTGACAAGATCCAGTAACCAGGACATGGCAATGGGCACACACTTCCTGTGATTGACATTCTTCCATACTGCAAAGCGGCAGCTGGCGAAACCAAATAGGTGGAAATATTTTAATCACCCAAGTCGCCTCTTTATATCAATTCTACAAATTACACTATCCAATAACAATGAACTGCATTTGGTTTTGACTTTGAAAACATGTCAAACGATCTCCTGAAGACCTGAGCTTCTAGACATTGGAAGTGTGCTATATGGAGAATATAGATCCAGAAGGGTGCCTCTTGAAAGTCATCCAGGCACATTTGGCGGCCTGTCGAAAGTAGCCACTTGGAAATGCAGGAACCCGAAAACATAAGGAATACCAATTTCTGTAAATGGAGAGAAACTTGGAAAGTATGCAAACAAAATCCTCAAGATCTAAAACCTTGCAAACTTGAAGCAAGTTTGGTCTATAATTCAGGGAAACCATTTTCCTGATGTGACCAATCACGGTATTCAAGATATAACCTTGCAAACATGGCCTCCGACCAAGCTATGCAACTGATCTGCATCAAAATATTAGAAACTGCAAACGGAATCGGATTGGCAAATTAGACAAATAGATTCATAATGACCTAAAAAATCATCAGGATAGCACATTTCCATGCCTAGAATACAGGGGAAATTTCAATTATGCATTCCATTCAACCGGGTGTGAAATTGTAAGACCTTAAAATAGGTCATTTAGAAATCTGCATTTGACAGTTTGGCACACTGATAGAAACTGCAAATGGAATGGGCTTAGAAAATTGACCAAATGGACTTGTCATGACCTGAAGACGGAGGATTAAGAAGTATTTGACCTTTGAAATGGATTACAAAAGTAATTTTTCAATTAGGTCATAAGGTCAAAAGTTACAGTTGGTCAAACAATGGTACTCAAAATTCTGATCAATTATACAATGCATGACAACAGTAAACTACCAACTTTGAGGGGTTTGAAACCTAGTCAAAACATATCAAAAAAACTTGGGATTTAAAACATAGGTTATTTGATATGCATACTAAATATCCCCAAAGTGGAGGGTCATGAAACATTTCTGGGTGCAATATATTCAGAGGCAAACTGGGTATGTTACAACAGATTGACACTTAGACACAAATGTAGATTTTGACAAGTGCTCAAAACAAGACATCACAAAATAACTCAAAACTTGAAATTAACGAACTGGGATGTCTTCAAATTCCTAAACAAGAGTGATGAGTAATTGACATGCATGGAAAAATTCAGAATCTCATCCAGGAAAATAGGCTCAAAAAGCATTTATAGGGGGTCAAAATGCGAAATTTTAACATGGTAGTTCAAAAACCCTTACTACTTTTTAAAGTCCCAACAGTGGCTCTGACTGAGGACGCGTGCCCCATGCGGGCATGTAGAGAACTTTCAGAATCTTATGGTACAACATACCACCCAAAAAGAACATCAGACTTTCTACTTTCACTTTCTCTCTCTTCTCTTTCCACTTACTTCTCCAAAAATAGGGAACCTCTTTATTGAAAGGAAACACACCACACAACTGAAAGGGAAAGAAAGCAACTATACAAACAAGAAGCTTATTTACAAAGGCCCGAAGCCCCAAAATAGGATTCATCTCTTACCTTTGTCAAACATATGATTTTCATCTCCAAACATCCAAGGTAAATTGAGGCTATCATATCCATTCACTTGATGAAAAGTGCTGCCCTGAATCTTCAACATATCAAACAAAAGGTAATAAACAAACTTATCATTACTTGGAAAAACAGTCATTAAACTGTTGTGCATGCTGATCATAGTGTGACATCAAAACATCACACACTTCCCTATTGCTGACTTGCTGGAAGAAGGAACATTCCATCTCACTCTCATGGCAGAAAACATCCACATTCTGAACATTAGTTTGCGCCAAAGAATACACTTCTTTTACCTCAACACCTTGCAAACTAAAAAAGAATGTCTCAAAACAAAAATCTGATTGCACAAAATCAGAGACAACTAGCTGATCCAAACTCCTATCAGCATCTTGTGAACAAGTATCATCAATCAATGGTTCTACTGTCATTTGAAAATCTGAGAAAACACTTTCAGACTTATTACTATTTTCAAGATCATGATGTGAGCAAGAAATCCTGACACTATGTTTAGGAAAAACTGAATCCACACCAAAATGTTCATCATCGTATTCATCATAAACAACAACATTAAACTTATCACAAGGATATGTGCTTTCAATTTGCAAAGTATCCAACCCAAGTATAGGAAAAGGGTCCATATTATATGTATCATATTTCACAGCCTTGTTAGCATCATCACTATCAAAACATATCTTCATTGGGCATGTAAATTTAAAGTCATTTGTAGGTGCATACCTCTTATAATCAGATTCTAGAAGTTCTAAAATTTGCTCACTACTTAGCGGGCATTGAACTTCTTGTCCATTTTATTTGATCGCTTGCTCAATGCTGAATACATCTTCCTTGATTGAAACAAAAGACAAGACTTCTTGGTTTATATCACTTTGTGCAAGAGAGTCACTATCACTTTCATTCGTATCATACTCAAGCTCCTGCTGTTCACATGAATCATTTTCAGGATGAAATAAGAAATCATGATTTACATAATAAAAATAAGGAAACTCTACAAACTCAATGGAGTCACTTCCAGTTACGGATTCTTCCTCATTGTCTTGTTGTTCATAGGCTTCACTGTCCGCATTGTAACCAACACTTTCAGCATAAGTAGACTCAAAATCAACACAACTAAATTTAGATTCAACATTTTCAATTTCATCAATCCATCTTTTAACACGTTCAAATGCATCTTCTCTAAGAGATGCTGACCAATCAAGCGATTCTGGCACACAAAGCTCTAGAAATAATAGCACCCACTCTGATTATGGAAAGTCAATATCAGCTATAAGCTTATCGACTGCACTAGAAAACCTTTGATAAAATGAATATGCTGATTCCCTTTTTCTATCTCCTACCCTTTCTCTCAAAATCAATAGGGCCTTTTCTTGGATTTTTTGATCTATCAATGCAATATCCCTTTTTCTACTAGCAATTTCAAAATCTTGCTCCCTGAATGCTAGAACTTCCATTTTAACCATTCACTCAATAATACATTCTATTCTTGTGACAAAGATTTCTATCTGATTTCATGCAATCACTTATTTAAAAAGAACATAGCATACTTCGGATTTCTAAATCTGAAATTTCAATACAGAAGTATGGCAAGACTTCAATCTATTTTCCCTTCTTTCTAGTGACTTATTCACCTTGTAAGGGACTCTTCTTTCTCATAAAATAGAGGATTACCTGGATGAAATTTGCAGCAGATGTTCTCTTTGCTTCTTGACTTGAAACACTGCAGATTTACAACCTTTTGTGTAGCTTCATCAGGTTCTTTCTTCGTAGAGTCGCCATCTCCTTACAGAGGAGAACTTTCAAACATAGAAAGCTATTTGCCAAATTCTTTTCAATTTTAGGTTCATTCTAACCAGCAAAGTCACACAGTCTTTTCCTTCCTTTCACTGCAAATAAAAACAACTCTAGGCTATTCAAACACAGAGATATGAACAAATTTTAGATTCTTTTTCTTAACACTTTCTTGAAATCAGATTCTGGTATTGATTCAACAAAGCAAGGAAACATACATCTTAAACTTGCTGATCTGAAACATCAAATTACAACTGATAATCACAAATTATACTCGCACAAAACAACCAAAATTCTCCAAATTCAAACAGAGTCACCACCCACAACAAGTATGGGATTAAGATTCACAATATGGTCTAGAAATGAAGCAACAAATGATTAGCTCCTATGAGATTTTAACCTTCATTTCTCTAGCAGATTACAATTTTTTGGGTTTCAATAAAACAAAAGTTCTAACATATTCCCCAACAGAGTCGCCATTTTGTTAGTGCGACTCGGATGGGAAAAACTCTTTTCCTGGTAGTTATGAATACTTGTCTGCAACCAGATTCTGGGATACCTTTTAAATATGATCTTTAAATAACTTTATCCCTAGTAGAGTCGCCATTTTGTTAGCTCTTTTTCTTGTAGGAATCAATTAAAACAACAATAAATACCTGACCCTCTATCCCCAACTCAGATTCATACTTGAACAAGGCTAATTAACAAGGATGAAAATCCTTCTACACTTTGGGCTCCACATACCCAGGCAGGTGTACCTACTTAAAGACTCACTAAATGACAAAGAATCTCACAGTGGATTAAGGATTTATAATCCTTCTTCTTTTTAGGTTCTCGGAACTAGGAAGGCTAACCTATCAGATTCACTTCTACAAGGAATCACCAAAAGCATTTGCACTATTCAATGCAACTCATACACATTTGTTCTCTTGAACAAGAAAGGGAAAATGATTTGAATTTAATGATTTGATGATGAAATTGCATAACCAATAAAGGAGCAATGCGTTATCTATTGGGTAACAGAGTCAAACAAATATGCATTCCCAGAAAACCTTAACTCCAAACTCAAAGGACCCGAATGAAATGCCTTACAATCCATTCTTCTCATTTCAATATTTGGACATCAAATTTATGTGTTGATCCTAAACTCTCAGAAATTGCATTCAATATTTAATCTCTCCTTGAAAGAAAATCAAAAAACAAAACCATAGCTACCTTGTAACCGGTGCATTAACATGCCTTACATATTAATACACAAGAATTAACACCAAGCATACAAAGACATCAAACAAATATTTGAAAAGGGATTCCATCATACTTCTTTGAAATTCATTTGGAACTGAAAATTGCAAGACCATGAACACAAAGAAATAAAACTCAAGAGCCTGAATACTGCCCAACAACATAATTTTCACCATCCTCTGTTACAATGGAGAAAAAACCAGATATAGGAGAATGGAAAAACAACCCAGTCACCGACACCTGTCTGTCCCTAGAAAATATCTGCAGCTGTTCAAACTGAAACTGCAAAAATATGATTTGATTTTTCCTCAATTGGTTTGCAAAATCATGATCTCCTTTCCAAGACCTTTTCGGAAACATATAATACTCCATAGTTTGGACAAAATTTTCCCTCTGAATCATCCCTAACAAACTCCATTTCCTGTGCATATTCAGTTTTGAACTTTGAAATACTTTTGAAATATTTGAAATTATGCATTAATTCAATAGTTTGACTATTGAATAATATTTCATTTTAATACTTCAATCTCATTTTACATTGCACGTATTTAATATCCTTTTAAAAACATTTTAATACCTTTTTCCTAAAAGTGCCACGTGACAGCCTCTGATTGGCCTGTAGATCCACTGGGCTCCATGTGTCTGAGGTGCCACATGGACCAATGGCTTAATGGCTTAATGGGTAGATGGTGAGCATCTTTCCATTAAGCCATTAAGTTAGCCCTTAGATCTTGTTGAAGTTGCACACTAGTTAACCCACTTGTTGAAATGAATTAAAATTTAAAAATATCTTAAATCTGCACATCTCACCAGAATGCGCCAAGTGTCACCCTCTAATTGGTCCATAGGTCCACTTGGTGCCACGTGTTGATCTCTCATTGGTGCCTCTGAACTACACTGCAATTGTGCCACTTGGCACCTACTGGGCGCCATGTGGTGTCCTCTGATTTGCTGACTGATCTAGTGGGTGCCACTTGTCATTTGTGCCACGTGGACCAACGGCTTAATGGCTTATCTTCGTTGCAACTTTCTCACTAGCCATTAAGCCATTCATCAATTTTGGCCACCTCGAGATGTGTGCCAAAATCTGCATCCTCTTAAGCCCAGTCATCTGCCACAACATCGCTATGGGTCCCACCAAAATTTGGGCATCTTCTCCTTGGGCACAATTTTCAAGGCAAGCCCCAGCTCCTGCGCGCATGCCCATAGTCTCCTCTTTCTGCTTCAAATTACATATTGAGTGGTTTTTCTTATAAAGTGTTTGAAATCCCATTGAGGGATGAATGTGGGATAATGGGTTTTATCTTTTAAGGCTTATCTGTGCATTTTCGACCAAAATTTGTGGGCCCCACCACACACCAAGCCCTCTAACCCGTGCTCTTCAAGAGCTCTTGTTCTGTTGTTCAAAATACAATGTGAGTACAGTGCTATAAAAATGTTAAAACTTACCCCGCCTGATGAATGTGGGATATTATTCTACGCTTGAGGCATTGACTTAAACAGTTCCTGTGCCTTGATTCTTCCCCCACACCTCCAGCGTTGGGTATCCTCCATGTAATGCGCAGCTTGTGGTTATGTAGTCTGCAATTTTAGTTTTAAAAAATTCATTTTCTCCACCCAATGCCTTGTGCAGGCTTTGCATGTTTCAAAAGCTTGCACAACCTTATTGATGTATTGCGCAGACCACTAGGCTTTATTTCCAGCACATTTAATTATTGGCAAGGTTGTAGAATTTAGTTTTACACCTGCTAAATGCATTTTCCAATTAAAATTTGGTTTGTCTCATCCATGCTTGGAAGCCAACATAGCATGTCTACTAGAGCAATTGCTTGGGATGTTAAAAACATCCATGCCAATCTCCAATCCCCTTTATAATCTGCGTAGGATTCCTCCTTATTTGGCGCGACAACATACTTGGTGATTACACTTACCATTAAAAAAACATCTCCCCAGTACTGCGTAGAACAACATGTATTCATTGGATTTGAAAAATTACTTAAACTCCATTCTTCCTTCCTGCACTGGATCTGATGGAATGTTTTTAAATGTTTTGTCTTTTCAATGCTATTGCGTGACCTTCCAAATGTGGTGTGGGCTTCTGCTTTGTTTAACCTTTTTGATTTTAGTGTGGGCTCCTTCATATTTCTTATCACGTTGGCTACTTGCATTTGATATATACCAATCAACATTTTCCAGTGAGTTTTAACGAAAACAAACCCCATCAAAACATGTGCTGGGCTCATAATGTCTTTGCTTCATTTATAAATGATAGCAACCCATTTCAGAATTAGCGCAGGACCCCATTTTCAAATTGCAATGCATTGGATTTTTTGGGGATTCTTAGCGCACCATTCTCCTTTACATGCTACACAGACTTATAGTTTTAAAGGTTGTAAAAATTTGGTTTGACACTTGCGATTGCATTGCTTGAAAGTTACTAAAGCCTTATCAACAAATCCATCTTGAGCAGCTCCTGCAAACAGTTCCATGAGATGGCATCTCTTTGAGGCATCCTGTCACATAGTCACATGCCTTGTCAATACTTCCACGTTATGCATAGACAGGGAGGATGCCGACAATAGGCAGAGAGGATGCTGGCAAAGTTGTGGAATTGGCTTTACACCAGCCGATGCATTCTATCAAACAATTCTTGCATTAGTCCATCACATAATTCATGTGCATTGTTTATGTTTCCATATGCTCGGCATTACCTTTTCCACCTTTTTAAAAAAAAACTCACTATGTTGTTCTGAATTTGGATTGTAGCGTCGCAGACTAATTACCCCTTGAAGTGAGCTCATGCCATTTGTTGCAAGCATAATTGAATCTAAAACAGAGGATATCCAATGCTTAACATTCCAGTGATAACCTTACAACCAGATTTTAGTGAAATCAGACCATATAGCACCAAATCAGTGATCAAAATCATTCAGCTTTTAAACTTCTGCAAAAGATCACATTAATGGCAACTGGCCTTTGGGGCTGCCTTTAAAAACTGACAAGATCCAGTAACCGGGACATGGCGATGGGCACACACTTCCTGTGATTGACATTCTTCCATACTGCAAAGCGGAAGATGGCGAAACCAAACAGGTGAAAATATTTTAATCGCCCAATTCGCCTCTTTATATCAATTCTACAAATTACCCTGTCCAATAACAATGAACTGCATTTGGTTTCGACTTTGAAAACATGTCAAACAATCTCTTGAAGCCCTGAGCTTCTGGACATTGGAAGTGTGCTATATGAAGAATACAGATCCAGAAGGGCACCTCTTGAAAATCACCCAGGCACATTTGGCGTCCCGTCAAAAGTAGCCACTTGGAAATGCAGGAAACCGAAAACATAAGGAATACCGATTTCTGCAAATGGAAAGAAACTCGGAAAGTATGCAAACAAAATCCTCAAGATCTAAAACCTTGCAAAATTTAAGAAAATTTGGTCTATAATTTAGGGCAACCATTTCCCTAATGTGACCAATCACGGTATTCAAGATATAACCTTGCAAATAGGGCCTCCGACCAAGCTGTGCAACTGATCTGCATCAAAATATTAGAAACTGCAAACGGAATCGAATTGGCAAATTGGACAAATAGATTCATCATGACCTGAAAATCATCAGGATAACACATTTCCATGTCTAGAATATAGGGGAACTTTCAATTATCCATTCCATTCAACCGGGTGTGAAATTGTAAGACCTCAAAGTAGGTCATTTAGAAATCTGTATTTGATAGTTTGGCACACTAATAGAAACTGCAAATGGAATGGGCTTAGCAAATTGACCAAATGGACTTGTCGTGACCTGAAGATGAAGGATTAAGAAGTATTTTACCTTTGCAATGGATTACAAAAGGAATTTTTTCAATTAGGTTATAAGGTCAAAAGTTACAATTGGTCAAACAGGGGTACTCAAAATTCTGATCAATTACACAATGCATGACAACAGTAAACTACCAACTTTGAGGAGTTTGAAACCTAATCAAAACATATCGAACTGACTTGGGATTTAAAAACTAGGTTATTTGATATGCATACTAAACATCCTTAAAGTGGGGGGTCATGAAACATTTCTGGGTGCAAGATATTCAGAGGCAAACTGGGCATGTTACAACAGATTGACACTTGGTCACAGATGTAGATTTTGACAAGTGCTCAAATCAAGACATCACGAAATAACTCAAAAATTGAAATTAATGAACTGGGATGTCTTCAAATGCCTAAACAAGAGTGATGAGTACTTGACATGCATGGAAAAATTCAGAATCTCATCCAGGAAAATAGGCTCAAAAAGCATTTATAGGGGGTCAAAATGCAAAATTTTAACATGGTACTTCAAAAACCCTTACTACTTTTTTCAGTCCCAACACACCTTACACTGCAACATGAAACTACATTTACTATACATCAACTCACCTTACTTTCAACTAAGAGGACATATTTTAACATTACAACTCCATTCAATACGCCCGAATCTTCATAGATTGAGACACCTAACATTCCTTTCTATCCTTCCCATTCTAGAGTATTCGATCATTTTGGAGCCAAATGGTGTTTGATAGGGGACTCTGCTACTTCACCATGCTACTAAAACCTATTTCTCTTTGGACCACCTTTCAGTTTGATTTTGCAGGTAACTTCAATTTCTTTTTTGGTGTTAAATTATTGCGAAAGTTTTTGATTGACTTCATCAGATTCTCATTTTCCAAGTACTCAATTTATTTGCATGCTAGATGGTTAGGATTTTGAGTATGTAGAGGGAGAGGATGTTAACCACTATGAGGATTTATGGGAGTTGGTTTACTGCATCATGTTCAATGGAGGTGAGGATTACATCCTCACTAAGGCCACCTTTCACTAGTAGGGCCAATGAAATCTGTTTTATTCCATTTTCTTTGGTTGTTTCTCTAACCATAATCTTGACTACTTGTTTGTTGGTTCTGTTCATTGAACACATTTTATTTTTTTCATTAACACTTTTATCCTCAAAGGGAATCATACTCCTATGTTTGAAGGTCATTGGTATGTTCATAGTAAATGGAATTTTATGTTTTAATATTCTCAAGCATCTCTATTCTTATTCCACCTCTTGGTATGAACATAAGTGTTCAAATCATCACATTTAAAAATTACTATTTCTTTTCAATTCAAATGTTAGAGATTAAGGGTTTAGAGAGAGAGAGAGAGAGAGAGAGAGAGAGAGAGAGAGAGAGAGAGAATTATTGGATCTTAACTCATACAACCACGTGCAATGGTACAAAAACAAAACAAACAAAGAAAAAAACTAAGGCTCCAAGCCAATTAGTTGGAGAGATATTGATAAGATCAAAATGTCTCCACTGCTAATATCATTTGTGGAAAGAGAAAGATCATATATAAAAAATAAAAGAAAAGACACCATGATCCAACCTACTAGAAATATGTGTTATGCTATAGGATTATGGAGGAACGAGAAAGGAAACCATGGATTCTATGGGATAGCAAGTTATATTATGCTAGGAGATCCATGTGAAGAGATGAGGAAGAGTCAAAAGTAAGTTGTATTATGCTAGTCACCTAATCTTTAAAATATGCACAAAGGAGTGGTTGAGTAGTCTAGCAAGTTGTGTTGTGCTAGTCAAGAGATCCTAAGGATAACCAAGTAAAGCATTATATACTACAAAGTATGCTAAAACAATGTGAAGGAGAGTCATTTATCCCTAGGAAGTTGTGTTATTCTAGTAGACTCAAACTGAAAGATTTTGAATAAGGACAACCAAACAAAGCACAATGTTCATGAGGAAGACCTATAATATAAGGATAGCCAAAATAATCATGATTGTAATGAGGAAATTATACAACATTTAAATAAGAAAAGAATATATATCCTCCCCCCATTAAGATGGAAAGATAGGACTATGTTGACATCTTAGGGATAAAAATAAGGATAACACCTTTAACACCAAGGAGATATCCTTTAAGCTACAAGGTGCATAAAATACAAACTAAAGAGGACAAAGCTCTTGTAAGGAAATGAAGAGATTATTTAAAAAATACATCTTGAAAAAAGTGTAAAGGGATCCTTTTGAGGTATACAAAAGTGGAAGAAGAGATGATAATTGACCAAAAGAGGAAAAGGAGAACAAGAATCACACTTTCCCTATTTCGAGGTAAATGGATTCTTGATGAAGGATGAAACATTTTTGGATACCAGGTGAGGGATATTTTTAAGATAGATACACTCTTTCGAGAAAATAAGATGTTTTAATGAAGGATATACACCTCTTGTAAATATAGATGGTCTTTAAGCAAAAAAAAAACAATTCAATGCAAGAAAGGACATTGTATGATAAACAACTACCACTTAACCAAGGGAAAGTGTATCCTTATAAATGATAGGAGATTGAGACACTACTATTTCCCCTAGGCATGGGGAGAAGGATAATAAATATTATTATTCTTCTCACAAAGTATGATTGCACATAAAATTGTAACACTATGAATGACAACGAGCCCCCAAGGGATACACTAGCAATGTCGCATAGTGTGGAGAAACATAATAAACAATTATATGTTATTTACAATAATTAAGATTTGGATACATAGGCTCATTATTACACGTTACATAAATATATCATCATAAATGAGTTTTTGAATTTTATAATGCAATACTTGTCATTCATTAGTAGAGTGGTCGTGATATTAATAATACATACAAAAAAGAAGATTTTGAAGATCTTGTCTATGTTTCTTCTTTTGTTTACTTAGGTAATGAACTTGGTACAGATAAGGTTAGAGAAAATTATATATTGGTCAGAGTGAGGCATGTATGAAATAGACATTATAGATAATAGGGAAGGGGATGTCAACAAAAGAGGATATTGCTAACCTAAACCTTCAATAGACACATGTGACATATGTCTGTCATAAATCTCAACACTTTGTTGTACACATCCCAAACCATGTTTGTTGTAATAATTAAGACTGGGAGTTGAAATGTTAGGAGAATAAGGCTCATTTTTTAGGCTGAATTGGATTGAAATTTAAGGAGACCCAATCAATATTCATACATGTGTTTGAATAAGAAGTTTTAGTCTCAAAATTAGGAACTTCATCTTTGTTACAAATGGTGGGTGTGAAGTTTAATGATCCCATTCTACTCTTGATATTAATTTAAGAGATTATTGATAATATATTATATTATTTCATAATAAGTGGGATAAAAATTAAGCATATCAAATTCACAGGTACTAAATGACTCATTAGAGGTAGTAAAGCCTTGTAAAAATATCCAATGTTCTTCTAACCTAAGAAAGGGAAACTTGCATTGAAATAAGCTAGTTTAATGGAACTAAGAATAAATAGACTAATCTAATGCATGAAATAATTATTTTTTATGTTTTTATTATATAAAAACTGTATAGTAGAAAAAGGGAAGCAAGGAATAAGGGGGACATCTGTATTTTACTAATGCATAATAAGAAGGAAAATGAAGCAATAGGCTCTAGTAGGACTTAAGCATTGAGTGAGTGCAATGATCCTTTGTGATATAATGATTATAATAAGTTGATTTAGAGGAATGTGGTAGGGTGATGCAAGATAGAAAGATAAATAGGTAGAAATGATAGATTTCAGCATCAACAGACAAAATAAAAATTAACAGGAACCTATAGTGACTTGAAACAATAATTAGACTATAGCATTGACTTGTGGCGTCAATTTGGGGCTTATTTGCAGGTTTTAGATCACCTTGGCCATTTTATACCTAGATACAGGTCACCTCCTAGTGTACAAGTCAATCTTGAGGGTATAGGTCACTATGTAGGCTATAGATAACCCTAGAGGGTATAGATTAATTTGGCCATTGTATTCCCTATACTTTTGTCTCAAACTTTAATGGTCAGTCTATTGGAACTTATATTTTCTTAATCAAGTCCCAATACATTCCCCACCTATTCTTGGACACATAAAAATGGGGAAGAATGTTGTATAGAGGGTTTTGACTCAATCATAACCATGCATATAATCAACCTTGAAATAAAATAAAGTAAACAAAAGTATATTGTCATATAGCCAAGGCTAGATTTGAAAAATAAAGTATATCATACCTTGACAATATAAAGGCTTCTTTGTATTTAATCAAGTATGTTAATGCAATAGCTTTGAATTAATAAAAAAACCCAAAATTAAATCATGAAATAACAAACCTTGTGTAATGGATGTTGTAGTTTTCCATAATTCTTGGGAGGAGAGAGAGAGAATGAAGTATGTAGATGAATGATTCTCTTCTTTGATGGTTGACTTCGTTACATGGCCTTTAATGAGGGAAAGAAACTTGATCCATGGAAAAGAAAACCTTGAATGCTAGAAAAGAAGTCTAGATATTGAATGCTTGGATACTTTCCTTCAAACCTTGAACTTGATTGCTTGATAATGGACGTGAATGCTTGAGAGTGATGTGATAGAAAAAATGAGGAGAGATAGGGTGTTTTTATACCTTTCACATCATCTTAGGGGTTAAAATTTGGGAGTGTCGACCACAAATCCAAATACCCCACTAAATTATTAAGACAAGCCCTTGACTCAAATATCAACATAAAACCTAGGGTATAGAACGTCCAAGCCACTATATAACCACAAATCAGGGCTCAACTTTAAACCATGAGTCCCAAATAGCTAGGAGATACCATGTTTTGAGGGATAGCTGATTTTGAGGTTGGAAAGAAGTGCAGAGGCTGCAAATGGTAATATAGGGCCTATGTAAGCTAATAAATTATTGAATTATGAAAATAACAAAGGATCACACCTAAAAATAAGGGCTTAAATTAATATTTAGAAAATTTGAATTAACATAGGACTTATAATATTAATTTAAAGGTTCAATGAGTGTTAGGAGAGCATGAAATCAATGTGAAAATCCTATACATACTAAAATGGGGACAAATTGAGTATATAATTATAGGTTCTTACAGTTTATGATGGTATATATATCCCCCACTTTAGTGGGAGTATGATTCCACCTCATGGTCACAATAAAGTAGAAGAAAGAGAGAGAAAGAGATAAATATGTGATCATGGGAAAACTACAAAGAGATAATACATCACTTAAGTTTAAGGATACAAGCCCCCAAACCAAGGATCTTAACTCATACAACCATATGCAAGGACACATAAAACAAAAACAAAATATTAAAGCTTACCAAGATTCCATGTCAACTAGTTGAATAAACCTTGATAAGGAAGATATCTTAACCTCCAATACCAAACTAAAAAAGCTATAGAAAAATCACAAGTGGTCACATAGAAAGAGAAAGAGTACGCATCAAATATAATACAAGACTACATCATCCAATTTACTAGAAAAGTGTGTTATAATATAGAATTATGGGAGAAATTAAAATAAAACCATGGATGACAAAGGTTAGACATTTATGTTGTGCTAGGCGATCTATGAGAGAGATGGAAAATAGAAGAGGGTGAAATGGTCTAGAAATTTTTGTTACACTAGTTCCACCCATGAAAAATGTAAAGAGTGGGTTGATGTTCTAGCACATGCTATTAAAATCATAAAAATATATGAAAATGAGAGTTTGAATGGTATATAAATTCATGTTATACAAGTCAACCCATGAAAAGGATAGGCCAACTTGTCTTGCAAATTTGTGTGAACCAATCCTTAAAATTCATGCAAAGGAGAGGTCAAATGGTCTAGAAAATCATGTTATGCTATTCAACCAATCCTAAAAAGGTTTTTAAAGGAGAGTCATCTATCCCTACCATATTGTATTATGCCAGTGTGCTCTACGTGAAATTCTTGATGTAATCAAAATATCTGCAATAAGGAAGCCATATATATGCCCCCCTTAAGGTGGAAAAATAATACTTTTTGAAATCTTAGGAAAAAGAGGAGAAAGGATAAAACACATTTAATAACAAGGAGGTAACCCATAAGAAAAAACCAATCCAAGCCAAAGAGGTCATAGCTTCTATGAGGTCAAGAAAGGGACAAATGCAAAGACGTATCATGCAACAAGTGTAAAGGGATCCTTTTGAATGAAGAAAACCTAAACAAAAATAACATCATTGACTGAAGTAGGGGAAAGAGAACAAGAATTAACACCTTAACCATTGCTTGATAAGGGGATTCTTGATAAAGGATAAAACACTTTTAGCCCCCAAGTAAGGGATTTTTTATTTGCACATATAATTGCAAATACATAAGAGGTTGTGATCAAGGATACACACCTCATACATAAGAGAGACTCCCTAATAAAAATAAACAATTCTATATAATAAAATAAATCACATTATAAGCCAACACCACTACACCAAGGGAAAAGTGGATCCTTATAAAGGGTGAGAAATTAAAACCCCATCCTTGCCCCAAAGCGTAAATAAAAAGATAAGGATGATGAAGACTATTATGTTACTTGCAAAGTATGATTGCACCTTAAATTGTACCACCATAAATGTAAATGATCCCCCAATGAAGATGCTCACAATGTAACATAGTGTGGAGAAAAATAATAGAAACTTAAATGTTATCCAAAGTAATCATAATTGAAAATTAACTCATTATGACATGTTATGTGAATGATGCCATAATTAATGAGTTTTTGAATTTTATAATGCAAAGCTTAACATTCATTAGTAGAGTGGTCATGATATCAATGATACATGAAAAAAGGAAGATTACTAAGGTTTTTTCTATGCTTCTTTTCTCATTTGGGTTGAGTAATAAACATATCATGAAGAAGGTCAAGAAAAATTCTCTCTTGATTAAAGCTAGGCATAGAAGAAGTGTTAGACAATAAGGGAAGGCATGTAGACAGAGGACGAGGTTTGAGACCAAATACTTGTAAAGGAAAATTTGAGGTAGTTTTATCACGAGTCTTGATACTTTTTGTATGCATCCTAAACCATGTTGAAGATTATGAATTGAATTGCTTTCAAAATTGGGTTGGACAAATGACACTCTAGGCCCTTTAAAGGGTCATGTGTTAAACTTAGGAACTTTGTATTCTCTCACAAAATGTGTTGTAAATTCTAATTAACCCAAATAATCTTCTAAAAGGACACTTTCAAGAGAAGGATTATATTTAGGAGAAGAAGATATGTTTTATGGAAATGGTGTAGGAATGGATGGAGAATTAGATTTAGTTCGTATGCAATTATATGTGATGTTGTTATAGATGAACTTAAATTTACGATGAAGTGTTGAAGGAACATCTTGAATGGTGTGTATCCATGGTCATCTTAAGAGAAGACTATAAGTGAGAGCATCAGGAATGACATGAATAGGCGCGGTTTAAATAATAGGACCTACCATAATAGGTAAGATTATAACACCCAAGATTTTTTAAGAAACATTTTCAAAACCATGGATAGGATTAGAATAAAGTTGATACAATGAAGTATCCACCTTAATTTTATCCAAAAAATCAATGCTAATTATAATATTGATATATCCATTATTAATTAATGTTCTTTTAATAAGATTACTATTTATAAGGACAACAACCACAAGTGAACCATTTTTATCTTGAATCTCTTTAGAAGGTAACTCATCTTGAGAAAATCCAATATTAGCTTGAGTGTTTATCACATTCATAGATTCCACTACGTAAGTTATATTAGTTTTCATAGAATATGGAATTGTCATGTTTCTTAAGGATTTTTGTAATGCTTCATGGTATGTTGATGAAGTTTGAAGAACCTCCCAAATAGATATCTTGGAAGGAGCAAAATTGATTTGTTCTACTAAATTATATTCCTTTGTAAGATTTAAAGGGGGACAAGGTGTAGGAGGAAGAATTGGTTGAGAAGTGGGAAGAGAAGGAGGAATAATTTAATTAGTAGGTTGTCTATTATTTATTTTGTTATATGTGTGAGAAACCAAATTATAATTGGGTTGTTGAGAACTTTTCACCACAGTGATTGGTTTATTTTGAAGTTGAGGGGTATCTTGACAAACTAACAAAAAATTGATAGGAAATTGCAGTGACTTCAAACAATAATGAGACTATAATATTGACCTATGGTTTCAATTTGAGGATGATTTGAAGGGTATAGATTGCTCTATCTATACTATACCAAGGTATAGATCACCTCCTAGGTATAGTTTCCTTGGAGGGTATAGGTCATCCTAGAGGGTATAGATCACCTTGGAGGGTGTAAATCACTTTGGTCATTGTATAACCTAAAATTTTGTCCAAAAACTTCATGGACAGTTTGATAGAACCTACAATTTAATAATTAAGTTGGGCAATAGATTCACCACCTATTCTTGCACACAAAAACATTGGGAAGAAGGTTTTATAGAGGGGTTTGCCTTAGTTAAAACATTATATGGAATCAATGATTAAATGAAAGCATGTTATCATATAGCCGAGGCTAGATCTAAAAAATGAAGTATATAATATCTTGGAAATAAAAATGCTTCTTTATATGTAATCAAGTATGTTAATGAAATAGCTTTGATTTAACACAATAACCCAAAAGGAGATCATGAAAGACAAAACCTTGTGTAATAGATGTTGTAGTTTTCCACAATGCTTGGGAGGTAAGAGGGAACAAAATATATAAATGAATCATATTCTTCTTTGATGGTTGAATCCTTTTATTTTAATTTAATGAGGAAACTAAGTTTGATCCATGTATAAGAATACCTTGAATGCTTAAGAATAATTCTAGATCTTAAATGCTTGGATGCTTGCCTTCAAACCTTGAACTTGATTGCTTGATAATGGATTTGGATGTTTGAGAGTAATGTGATACCTAAAATGAAGAGAGATAGGGTGTTTTTATACCCTTCACATCATCTAGGGGATTTAAACATGGAATGGTTGACCAAAAATCCAAATACCCCACTAAAGTATCGAGATGAACCCCCGATTCAAATCTTAGGCCAAATCCCAGCGTATACAAAGCCCATCAAATTCTATACCTAGGCTACTTTATACACACTGATCAAGGCTCAAATTTAAATCATGGCTCCTGGATAACTAGGGGATGTCAGATTTGGAGCCACAACTAATTTTGAGGTCAAGAAGAAGTGAACAGGCTAGAAATGGTAAGATAGGGCCCATGTAAACTAATAAATGATTGAATTGGAGAAATAACAAATGACACACCTAAAAATAAGGGCTCACATAAATATTTGGTGAATTTGAATTAACAAAAAATTTATATTATTAACTTAAAGGTTAGATGAATATTAGGAGAGTGTAAAATAAATGTGGGAACCCATACTTGCTAAAATGGGGCTAAATTGATCATAAAACTATATGCTCTTACAATTTAGGATGGTACAAAAACAAGCAAAGTATAAAATACAAAGAAAGAATGAAATAGATATCTAAATGCATAAAATGTAATGATGATATGATTTAAATATAAGATAACGAAATTCATACAAATCAAATCTAGGCATCAAAATTAGAATTAAGATGTAAGCAGTCAGGTTCATCAAGATGTAATGATGAAAAATATAGTTCACTAGTCTATGTACAAAAAACTAGGAATCTTAGGTCTATTTTTCATTTAAATTGGAAGGAGAACAATCCACTTGGCTCAAAAATCCTTGGGCATAAGATGAAGTTAGTGGTACTTCATGACAAGTTTAAAATTACTATGTAATTATGGAAGGTGAATGGAAGATCTAAAGAAAAATATGGTGAAATTATGACTTAGAACATGTACAAGAATATAGAAAATTGAGAGGCAATTCTTGGTAGAAGATTCAGGAAGTAGAGATTGTAACTAACCATCAAAATGAATTTTGAGTGAAAGAAAAGTGACTTATTTGGTTGGAGTCACTTGTTCCTGGTAGTGGGTCTATTGCAAAGACCTACTCTCAACAATATTTGATAATAAAAATTGTACACTATAGATATCTAAATTATTTATCTGTATCTCTTTTGTTTATCTATCATATATTCCTAAACATAAAAAAGAAGGAAAATATTGGGTATCAATACATTTTCCGACATCAAACATAAGTTCTGGAATTAACCATACAATTAAAATGTAATTGAAAGTGTACGAATATTTTTTTTTGATGAATATAGGCCTTTTCTATTAATATAACAAAAGAGTACAATATTCACAAAAAAGGACCGGGGGATAGAAAATCACCCCGCGAAGAGTCACATGACATCACGCCAGGATCAAACAAATATTCATAAAAAAACATATAAAGGAATCCCTCAAGCTACAAGAGCAGTAGAAGAAGAGGGAGATAGATATTTATCATTGGGATTACCCCAAACATTGGGCCTAGGGATCTAGTCAGGAAGCGACCACCCATCATCTATGTATTTTTCTTCATTCTCAATTTCTCCTTCCTCCCGCCTAGGAGAGATAGCCAGAGCTAAGTGGGGGATTTTGTCAGAAGTGGCAAGAGGCCACACAAGAACATTGGCTGTCGGCCGAGCAGTAGTAAAAAAAAGTAGAGGAGGCCAGCCAGAAGTTGAGGTCCTCCTAGAAGGAGGAGAGGCAGAGCGGTGGTGCCAAGTGCATGATGTTCTAGAGTGCTTGGGTGAGGAACTCCGACTATGACACCATCCCTGGGGTGGCGTGCGGTCAGCTAAGAGGGAATCCAATGGAACTTGAGCCATAGTACATGAGGCATTACCCCAATGTTGAAGTAGCTCCTGCAAGTGGGTGACCTCAAGGGCCACCTTGTCAGCTTGTACTTCAATATGAATTATGCCATTATTACATAAAGATGCCTTAGCATAAAGAGAAACATTGATATCTAGAAATCTGTGAGTAAAAATAATAGCATTACGATCTTTCCATAGAGATAAAAAATCTCCATACTAAAAGCATGCCAAATCTGGGTATACAAGGAAGGCAATCTGGGAGAATCACCAAGGAGAGCCATATGCCAAGAGAAGGGCTCTGACTGGAATGGAATAAAAAAGCTATGAATCCATTTCCAATAATTTTGGGCCCTTTGAAAGAACCAAAAAATATGCATAATGGTTTCAGAGTGCCCACAAAATGGGCATTTGGGATCAGGCACACCCAGGTGTTGGAGCTGAGCTCCCAAAGGAAAACCTTGATAGAGAAGACACCAAGAAAAATGAGAAATTATGGGCGTAGTAATAGCATCCCAGATAGTACGTAAACGCCAACTCTAAGTTTTTTGAGAAGAAGAAAGATTCCAACAATGATTGAAAGAATAAATCATAGGAAAATGAGGCATTAGCCAAGAGTACCCAAGCTTGGGTTTGTAGTTGGTAAATGACATGTCAGGATACCATTTCCAATATTTCCACCATGGTTTAACTGACTAAATTCCAAGTTTATGCAGGAGATGCGATGGAATAGCAGAGAAAATCAAGTCAAAAGTTTGGCGATCTAGACGAGTGAGCTGGAACTGAACCCATGGATCATCCCAAGAGCGGAGACTCATGATGGCTATAGAAAACAAATCCTTGGGTGTTTGAATGCCAAATTTTTGAAAATGAAGAGCACTAATCCCCCGGATTTTGGCCAGAGGAAGCCCTTGCTAAGCAAAAAGAGGGGACCACCAAATGTTTTGCTGATTGAAAGAAAGCCCATCACAGAAGCCATTTCAAACCCAATGAAGCCAAGGCTTGACAACTTCCCAGGCTCTCCAATTAGTGTTGGCAAAAAAAGTACCTTGGATTTGAATAGGGTGCTTCATAACTAGAAGGGTTTGAAACCCAATCCCCTTCCTAGCTGGCTTATGAAGCAGGTACCCAGAAGAAATGCAATGTCAGAGAATAATTTTACACGCTTCATTGCCTATGAGACACCGCACAACCCATTTTGCACAAAGGGATAAGCCTTGTTTCTGGGTGTCGAGTATGACAAGACAACCAAAGGCCTTAGGAAGACAACAAAAATCCTAGGAAAATCTATGAAAGCCATGATGATCAACACCAGAGGCCCAAAGAAAACCCCTCAGCAATTTCTCGAGCTTCTTGTAAGAGGCTTTTGAAGGAGCCCAACAAGAAGAGTAGTAAACATGCATAGTAGCCAAGACCTTAGAGAAAATATGAAACTTCCCAGTGAGAGAGAGCGGCTTGGTAATCCAATAGGTAAGCTTTTTTCCAATTTTATCTAACACAAAATTCCATAGTTTAGTAGAAGAGGATTAAAAGGCAAAAGGAATGCCAAGGAAATGAAAAATTTCCCCATGTTGAATCCTGGACCATCCAAATTGAGAAAACCAGGGTAGATTGGGAAGGGAAGACTGTCTGTAATGCAAGGTTTTATGCCACTAGATGAATGAACCAGAGGATAGGAAAAAAGTGTTTAAACACTGCAAATCTTCCTTGATGTTATCTTCATCCTCTCCAAGAGTGAGAAAAGAATCATTGACAAAATGGCCATTGACCAATTGCCGAGAAGAATCAGGAAAAGTAATCCCATGAACACGACCCAGAGAAATGGAATGAGAAAGAAAATAGCCAAAGCCTTCGATTTCTAGAACATATAAGGTAGGAGCTAAAGGACAACCTTTCCAAATGGATCTGAAGAGCCCAAAGGTAGAATATTTTCTGCCATTAATGGTGATGCAAGAAAAGGCATCCCAAAAAAGCATCTACACATATTGAAGAAATCTAGGGCCAAAACCAAGAGCTTGAAGCATAGAAATAATAAAAGGCCATTCAATGCGGTCACAAGATTTAGAAAAATCAATTTTAAGAATGAGGGTTGTCTGTTGAGACTTATGAGCCCATTACATACCTTCCCAAACCGCTATCATATTA
Organism: Thuja plicata; assembly: GCA_018584345.1. Lineage (NCBI taxonomy): Eukaryota > Viridiplantae > Streptophyta > Pinopsida > Cupressales > Cupressaceae > Thuja > Thuja plicata. The sequence continues at coordinate 853,014 of MU223593.1, forward strand.
TCAAGAATAAATCTTGATTTGATAAAGCCAGTTTACTCTGGCTGAACAATTAGAGGCAGGATGGCCAGATCTTGAGAGCCAAAGCCTTGGAAATGATCTTATATGAGACACTAAGCAAGGTAATAGGCTGCTAGTTGCAAATATCCTTAGGGTCCCCAAACTTGGGAATGAATTTAATGTTTCCTTTGTTGATAATGTCCCCTAGAAACTGGGAGTGATAAGCTTCAAGGTACACCTGATGTAAATTAGGACCAATGGAATCCCAGAGTGTTTTATAAAATTCACAGGGAAAGCCATCACAACCTGGGGCTTTATCATCAACCATAGTGAAGACAACTTCACGAAGATCCTGCAAGGTAAGGAGTTGATCACAGAAAGCTCACTAAGTAGGAGAAACACATTGAGGCACAACAACAATACAAGCATCAAGAGCTTGTTTTTTGGCTAGAGAAGATCCCTGAGTTTGAAAAAATTATTCATAATGATGAACAAAGGCCTACAGAATATCAGGAAGCTCTGTGAGAAGGGATTGACCTTATTTAATCCTAGTAATGCCCACATTGGTGTAACGGGTGCGAAGAGAAGAAAAAAATTCTTTAGAGGCTTGATCTCTGACCTTTAACTAGCATAACCGAGCCTTGATCTGAGTGCCTTGGGAAGCATAATTGTTTGCAACTTACTTCTACTGATGCAACTAGGCAAGGTGAAGCTACAAGCCTTGATTGAAAGGGTCAAGGGCTAAGGCCTTTGTGGCAACACAAAGAGATTTGGTGTTGACATCATAGGATCTACGGTAGTAGATGGAAATCTGTCAACCATAAATGCGTAGAAAGCATGTCGTACACCGGAAGGCATCATTCCACCATTAAATCCAGCCAGATGATTGTGATGGTCGAGGCTCAAGGTTCCAAACCCGATGAATGTGGGCCACTGTGGAAGCATGGTTAAGAACATAAGTATTAAAAAAGAATTGAGTGGTGGGAGGTCGAGACTTAGCTGTCTTCCCAAAAATAATAAATTGAATGGGGAAATGATCTGACAAGGTCACATAAACAAGAGGAGTAACTGACAAGGCTTATTTTTTAGAAAAGGAGAAAAAATATTAAGCCAAAATCATGGCATGATCGAGTAGTTTATGAATTCCATCAGAAGAGGCTCTAAAATTAGACCATGTGTGCCAAACTCCATCAGATTGGTGATGACCTATATAGGGATAAAAAAGGCCCAATTTAGTATGCATGTAATACTGGCATCCCATTCACCAGCTGTCCAATGAAAAGAAAAAATGCCATCTTTGTCAGAAGCCACTTCAACCATATTAAAGTCACCACAAAAAATACAAGTTGTAGGAAATAGAGAATCAGAAAGCCAATGCCAAAGGTGAGATCTCTCAACAACATCATTGGGAGCATAGACATTAACTATGCCAAAAGAATGATTTTCAATTATGAAAGTGGCCCACACACATATTTTCATGGGATCAGAACCATGATTGATTAAAAAAGAATGTCATTGAGGAGAAAGGAGAGCAACAAATCCACCTCGACCAGCTTCGTGCTGAGAACAAAGGGCAAGGATTTTAGGCCAAATAGCCTTGCAGGAAGCATCAAGCAAAAAAATGGTAATTTTAACTTCCTGGAGGCATAACACATCTAGATGACTAACATGATGATGTACATCCCTAACATAATACTTTATGGGAAGGTCTGTCAGACCCCTAACATTCCATGAGATGTACTTCATGAGAAAACAATGTCATCCATACCATCACCATCCCCAAGGGAAGCAAAACTATTCAAAAAATAAGCTGGAGAGAAATCATGCCCAAGAGGTTCTATAGAAATATTCCTGTGTTTTTTTGAAATTACCTCCAATGTAACCTTAGCATGCCCAACAGGGTTGCGAGAGCGGTGGAAAATGGGAGGTGTGGAAATCGCAGAAGTTTCCTGAGGTGTGCGAACCCAAGGAGGGTTGGGACCATAATCAAATTTCTCCATCCCCTACTAGCCAGGGTTTGAAATGGGAGCATTAATCTCAATGGAAGAAGCAGCCCAAGCTGCTCCATGAGGAGGTGGAGACTCCGAAGTGGAAGCCAAAGTGGCAGGTTTGGCTTGCTTTTTCTTGCAGATGACCGTTACCCAGTCATCTTTCTTGTTGTCCTCTTTTTTTCCTAGTTCAGCATGCTAGGAACCTGAATCCTTAAAAGGATTTTTGGGATGAGGAATTACCAAAGGGAAGTCCTTGATCTTATGCTTTGCAGATTGAAAATGATAACAAGTGTTGGGAAGGTTAAGGTAAAGCACCTTTTGAGAAAATATGGTTTCACCAACCTAAATCTCAACAGACTCCTTAAGGTCTCTAGAAAGGTTGACCTCAATACAAAGCCTCTTCTGAGGATGAAGATTGAGAAAATGGTCATGATCACTACAAATAACCCTACCTAGCATTTGCACAATGGCATACATGAAAGGCCAACAAGGTAGAGGGAGACCAGGGAACTCAACCCACACATGAAATTTTAGTTTCTTATCGTCAGAGACAGAAAAGTCTTGAGACCAATATTGGAAAACTAAAAGGGAAGCCCTAATATTCCAGGGTAAAGTGTACTAATATTCAACATAGGATATATCCAAGAATTATAATTCCTTATACCTTGTTGATGTAATTCTCTTTGAATGTGATCACAAATGTTAATACAATAACATGAATCGATAACACTTAGAAGGAAAATAGTGAAAAAATATTTGCATGAAGGTTGTTGGTGGTTTCCAAAATTCTAGATCTAAAGAAGAATTCTTTGGGCACTTGATTCTTGAATTCTTATGTTCGAACCTAAAAAATGCACATCATTTTTGGGTCATTTCATGCTTTAAAGTGTATTTTCTTACTATAGGGTTTGAAAATTTGAACATACTTAATCGTTTTTCTAAAGTTATGGAATTAACCATAAAATTAAAATGTAACTGGAAGTGTACTAATATTCAACATAGGCTATATCCAGAATTAGAATGTTTTATACCTTTTTGATGCAATTCTCTTTGAATGTGATCACAAATGTTAATGCAATAAAATGAATTGATAACACATAGAAGGAAAATAATGAAAAAATATATGCATGAAGTTTGTTGGTGGGTTCCAAAATTCTAGATCTAAAGAAGAATGCTTTGGACACTTAATTCTTGAATTCTTGTGTTGGAACCTGCAAAATGCACATTATTTTTGGGCCATGTCATGCTTTAATATGTATTTTCTTACTACAGGGTTTGAAAATTTGAACAAACTTAAACATTGAAGCCCTAGGTTTTTTTCTTGTGTTTTAATTTAATGTTTACATGCTCAACTGATTTCATGTTTTAATTAAGTCATCTTATTCATGCCCGCTTGGTTGTAGGTATTACCTTCCCATTTTATTGTGACCAGTTTGGCCAATGAGCCCCATGGTTTACTTCATTTAAATCTGTCAGATCTCAGACATGTCAATTTCTTACCTGTCAGATCTTAGACATCTCAAGTTCTTACCTGTCTCTTTTTCAACTTTTGCCAAATACCATTTAAACAACTGAAAAGCATTAGATTTTTATTTGAGAAACATTACAGTCATCATTCTAGAGTAATCATCAACAAACAATATGAAATACTTATCACCTTGGTAGCTTTTCACACCAATAGGTCCACAAAGGTCAGTATGTGTGCATGTGAAATTGTGTCAGATACCTGCAGCTGCAAACACACACACTTCAATAGATCATTGCATGGTTAGTTAGTTAGAAAATGATAAAATCAGAATAATAAAATGGCCAAGGCTAACAAACATCGACTCATTGCCTTCTAGTAGGAAGGAGTTTGAATCTTGCTCTCAGGTCATTGCAAGAAATAGTGACTACACCAGATCCTAAATGAAGGATTTGAAAGCTAAATGAAATGATTATTCTATATGATATGCAAATTGAAATGTTTTTGTTCTTTTCAAAGCCCAAATTGAAAGTGCTGTAGATTATGAAGTTTGCATGCAACTAACAACAATTAACAATTCTAAGTAATTGAAAATAAGAATGCAAAATTCTTGAATGCTAAAAATAGTATAATAACGATAGCTAAAACTTGGTTCCTTTGTGAAGGAAATGAAGCTCTGTTTTATAGAAAATCTCTCCCAAAATCAATGGTTGAGATCAAAAGAAAAGAGTGGCTCAGATTCAGTTTGAGGAAGCACAATCCATGTGCAAGCAATTTGATTGGTCGAAAGATTCAGTCTTTTTGGAAACTTCCGAATTGATTTTCAGCTAACAACTTTGTTTCCAAAATGAGAAAATATAATAATAAATCAATTGAATAAAATAAATTTATTTCCAATTCAAAAAAATCAGTTGATGACATCATATGCATTTTTAAAGGTTTAATTGATTTTAAATGCACATTTTGTTTTTATTAATTAATTTAATTCCTTTTTTGAATTTTATTGACAATTTAGTAATTTTATTTAATTAATATATTAGAATATCAATTAAATAATTAACTTAAGGTTTATTTGCCAATATATTGTATTTTAGGAATTAATTAATTAATCAAGTATGATGATTAATTAGGACCTAGGATTCATGTCAGATTAGCTTGAAATTGACGAATTGCCTGTTTGATTTAGGACTTAGAATTATCAAGATTAGATTTTCTTGACATGAGACTGAGATTAGGGGTCTAGGGTTTAGGTGACCACTTTTAGGTCATTACATTTTCCTCTCTTTAAATTGATGTGTGATCAACGCATTGATTCAAAGACCTATTAGTGAGAAGACCCAGAACAGTTTGATTTGAAGCGATGAAACCATTCTTTTGAAGAAGAAGACCGACTTTGAGCTTGATTGGACGAAGATCGATCAAAAGATATAAACAAAATACTTAGTTTGATTTTGAAGTGATGAAACTGAACATCTGTCAAGAAATCTTAAACCTTTTGATTGGTTTGAATGAATAAACAGTTTGATTTGAAGTGATGAAACTGATTACCATTAAGAGATTTAATTAGCAAGAACATTGACTTGATTTGAAGCGATGAAGACAATTTGATCAATGTTTCTGGTTTCAATAATGAACAGCTCGTATAAGACCGATCTTGTCTGGTTTTGAGTGTGTTCACCACTACATAAGACCATTGATTAGGTTGCCTTTGATTTTAAGATGATCCCAACTTTATTTGATGTGATGAAGCTGAGATGCCCCAGGCAATGGGGTTTTGATTGAGGATATGATCACTGGAATATTGATATCCTGATCCTGCCCCCTCGGGACTGAAATAGAAATATGGCTAGGTGCCCTAGTGATGAGAAGAAATTTTATTGATAACATGATGCAAGAAGAAGCTGATCTGATTAGAAATAGGTCACAAGTGGCTAGGAAAAAATATTTACTTGATGAGAGGTCTTGGTGACCAATATTAACCAAAAGTATGATACATGGATTGATTGGAAGAAAAGTATGAGAGATTTCTATTGGTTGGAGTCTAGAAGACTGATTGTGCAAGCGATCAGCTACAGGTGACTAAAAAATTCAAATGTAAAAAATGACAAGGAAGTTGATTTCATATTTCAATTTTGATCCTAAAAATGCAATCAGGATAGCCAAATTAGCCAAGGGTGTCATTTTCATGTCAATCAACGGACAACTGACCACTTGGAAAAAGGAAGATTGATCGATAAGAAACTCAGATCATTTAGATTAGAGAGAGATATTGATATTATGCAGATTTCAACACAATGCAGATGTAGATGCAAGACTAACATGAATGCAACATAAGGTGTAGTCACTGAACCTTTAGCGTTGAAAATTTTCAGCATCAAGCATTTTTGGAACATCGGAGTCGATCGATCCATACTGGTGCCACTGCGACCATAAGAATGTGAATATAACTTTCATCAGATAAGATATGAGAAACCAATGTAAGCCTCGGGGCACAAAATTTGAGATGACCTAAATGTTGTTTCTAGTTGATGTTGCAAGAGTACACTAGTATCAAGGCAATCAAAACCAAGATAACCATAAATGTGATCTTGTATAAACAAGTAGAGAAATAACAATCAAGGAGATGGTTTTGACCTCACCTTGGCATACAAGTAAATAGGATCAAGGGATATGAGGCTTTTCCACCTTAATGTAGGAGCTCTTATCACATACACCCTATTTATTTGACATTGTTGGATCATCGGGACCACACCAACAAGAAGTAGACAAAGATAAGATTAACGAAAAATCAATGAAAATAGACAATGTACAAATAGAAGTTTAGCATACTTCATCTAGTTTCAAAGTTTTTGGATGTGTATATGTATGAGGTGTTGAGAAATACCACCGTGCTTGTGATTGCAATGTGTTTGAGTGCTATTAATGTGTTTTTTACGTTTGCGGTATCCAATGTGTGTTAAGAAACATAGATGCATCCAAAGATAGTGTTAAGAAACACTTTTGATTAGGGTGTTGAGAAACACCTACTGCATCAGTAGCGAGTTGTCCTTCAGAAATGACAAGATTACTGACTGGTGTAATCCAAAGATACAATAAAATTTGGGGATCCATGCCCCTTGGTAACAAACTCAATTGGAGATAACTAACTTGACTCATACTATGAGGACAAAGCCAATTCAATTGCCCTTAGACTATAACTCTGGATCAGTTTCAAGCCAGTAGGGTTCTCAGAAGAACCAAAGTGTCAATTCTCAAGAAAGATCACATTGGTTCGCCCCCAATGTCTAGCAAGGTAGAGGTCATTACATATGGATTAGAAAGCTAATGGATGAGGTGAATAGAAAATGATGGATGAAGAGGGTGAATGCAACCCTCAAGGATAGTCTCCTCAAGATTACCCAAGCTAGGGAAAAAAAAAAAATAGCAATGTAGGCTCATGGACCAAGGCTGGATATAATATAAGATAATGACTTGATGTCATGAAAAGAAGGTCGTCCAAAAGAGTGGACATGTCAAGAGACTTCTAAGAACATGTTTTTAATTTTGATCAAGACCAAGGGGTCAATATTGGATAGGATATAACTATGATAGCGCAATCAGGATAAGGGGTGATGGAGGTATTAGTGGATGTTTTTGGATTAGTGATAAGGATGTTTAGAGATAGGGATGATAGGCTTGGGATAAGAAAGATCACGATAGGGTCTCATGGATGAGAGAAAGTGAATAGGATGATGGAAAGGATAATGGATGTTAGGGTACATGTGTATTCATGGATAAGCTCAACCTTGTCAAGATCATTGGAAGGAACATGGATGCTCACATGATAGATGAATGTAAGATATGGTGGATAGGATGACATGGAAGGAACTTTCCCCCAAGTGAAGAGTGAAAGTAGGAGGAATTATGCATGATGCCTATTTGCTAGGTTTTCATCATGGTACTTATCCAAGGTGCCATAAGAAGTGGTTTTCACCATAAGATGGATTGATTTATCTTTACTTTTGCTACCAAGGTGCCTGTTTACCGGGTTTTCACCAAGGCATTTTTTTTTTTTTATGGAGGAACTTAAGCTTCTTGCTCTTTAGATAGTGATCCTTTGAAGGATATGCTATGATGGGCCAAGGCTGCTAAAAGTATGCTCAAAGATGTTGATAGGGTGATGGTAGGGAAGAATGATATGGAGGATAAGGGAGATGGTAGCCAAGGATTTATGCGATGGATTAGATAAGAGGAATGGAAGGATATGAGATGGATGGGTAGTAGGTAGGTGCAGGATGTTGGATAGGGTATTGAAAGGTTTGTGTAGAGGTAGATGGAAATGGTGATAAGATCAACATTGACACACCCCTTAAAGGGTAGTGGACAAATGGAGGAAAAATGGATGGAATAGCTTGAGGTTTTAATGTATGAGTAGATATGGATCTTGGTACACGAGGACCCAAGATGGATGGAGAAGGGGGTGAAGTATTCAAGGTAATGGATTTTGGGACATGAGGACCCAAAATAGAGGTAGAAGATGGGAGATGTTCAGATGGATATGAAGTGGAAGACTTTGGAAGCTTGGATGCCAACTCTGACTTTTCCTTTTTGTTCAAGCCTTTTAAGAGAGACTTTGGAATCCACATAACTTTTAATTTTCTTTTTGTATCCAAGTCCTTTAGAAGAGACGTGGGAATCCACATAGCATTTGATTTTCCTTTGCTTTTGGATGATTTAGAACACAATTCTTCCATGATGGATTTAGGAACCCATATTTTCTTTGATATTATTCTTTGCTTAGATTTAGAATGCAATTCTTCCATGATGGATTTAGGAACCAATATTTTCTTTGATTTTATTCTTTCCTCAGTGGAACCTTGTGGTATCTTGAATTTTTCCTTTTTATTTTTAATCACATGTCGATTAGATTTGACATATTGATCTGCATATGTAAGTGGATCCTTGAATTTCTAATTTCTTTGTTGTACATCCAAATTGTTTCCAAAAGACTTGGGGACTGTGGATGAATAGGGTCGATAGGGATGGTTCATATGAATGGGTTGATAGGGAGAGTTCAAGGATGCATATATTTGTTGATATTGATAGGGGATGGGGTAAGTGGATGACACACTAGTAGTTATATGCATGGTGGATGGAGGGATATAAGGACCCAATATAGATGGAAGGTTTGACAGTTTTAGCTTTGGGATATAAGGACCAAGGATGGATTTGGAAGATAGTTAAGGCACATGGTTATGTTTGAATGGAGGGAGACAATGTGTGGGCGGGATATCAAAATCTTTAGAGTGAGATGCATGACCAAGGCTCTTCTCTTTAGAATTCATCTTCATATCCATAGGTGCACGAGTAGATTTGATAGGAGCAGTTGAAGCTTGAGGTGATTTATTGTTATGCAAGTGATTTAGAGGATGATGATTTATTGAGGTGGATATGGAGGGGTATGACAAGGAGATGATGGGATGCTCTGATCTTGACAAGGATCTTTAGATGGTTTAGAAAGGGTAAATTTATCTTGATTTTCAATAGGTTCATTAGAGATGGTGGAAATGATATCTTGATCTTGCTTGGGAGATGGAGGGCTATCTTCTTGGAATAAATAGAAGGGGATGATAAAATTATCATGGTACTCTTGAGATATGTGACTTTGGTAAACCATTGGATAAGGATAGATGGTGTCTTGATCTTGATCATTAATAATATTTTTTTCTTCACATTGTGGATTTCCCTCTTGAAATGGAGCCACTTCTAAGGATGAGGTAGGAGTTTTGATCTACATGAGGGATTCTTGACGAGCTGATGGAGTATCATTTTGAGTAGGCATGATAAGAATTGAAGCACATGGATGCTTTGGGTCTATGATTTTTGAAGCCTGAGAAATACTTGTAGTTGTATGCTAATTAGCTTGGATCTCTTTTAGAGGTAGTCCTTGAGGGTCGACATAGTCGTCATTAGGCTTAGTTCTTGATAGAGATTGTGTGGATAGTTTTGAAGATTTAGGAGATGGAGGAATGGTGGAAGAAGTTGATGTGATATATGAACCATTGATAGACATAGATTCTTGATATTGATCATGCTTGAGATTAGTATCTTGTTCTTCTTTACATAAATCATTAGGATTGTCCGGTTTAATTATGCCATCATCAAGAAGCTCTTGGATTTTATGTTTTAACTCCATGCAAGCTAAAGTTTTATGCTCATTGCTTCGATGATATGCACAATAGGTACTAAATAATTTCAATCCACATGATGTGACTTGAGGTAATGTGATGAGATCATTCTCAAGAAATTATTCCAATGCTGATTCATAGAATTGTCCCAAAGGAGTGAAGTCCCTCTTGCATTTAACCCAAGGTTTTTCTTTCATGAGGTTACTAATCCTTTTGGATGGAGACTTCATGGTGTTTTCAAAAGATTTTAGGGCTTTGGAGCCACTCTCTTGATTACAGATAGGATTTCCATACCAAGGTTTCTCCACGTTGGAAGGAAGTGGAGAGATGTGAGAATCATGATCAAATAGAAAAGGACAGATTGATCTTAATGAGGATTTGTTGGATGGTGTATCCTTTTCCCCCTATAATTCTTGGAGTTCAGATTTCAAAGTTTGAAGCTATTTTGATAAAGCTTCAATAAGAATATCTTCTTTCACATTGTTAGGACCATAAGGTTTAGCCCATTTTCTTTTAGATATTATAAGATTGGCTTGATGCGCTTTCTTAGAAGATTGAAGAGAAGGTATGATGAATCAATTGATTGCCTGACATGTGCTAAAGTGATATCTAAAGTGTTGACTAAGTCCAAGACCAAAAGACAAAAGAGATAATGTCCAACTGAGAGAGAGAAGTAATGACTCTAATCTTAAGTCAAGGTTAACGAACCTGCTCTCGCAACTCAGGATAAGGACATCACGGATAAAGATGATTAAGATAACAAGTCACTTGGACTAGCACAAAAAAGTTAAATTTTGAAATAGCAAGCGAGTCAGACTGTCAACAGATTGCAGTCAACGAAAAACTAGTAGTGATGTTGGAACACAAATTTGAGAAAATATTGATAGAACCAGTGTTATGGAAGACAAAATTGGACAACAATTTGACTGATTTTCAGAGTTTTGACACTAGATGTAGAAACTTAGACAAGAGTTTGATAGTTTAACACCTAAGAGTACATATTTTGAATCATTGATCATTTTGATGTTTTTTTAAAATTGTTTTGGTTTCTATTTTTGATATTTCACTCACGCTAGACACATTAAGAAGAATGGTTGTTGTAAAAAGAACAAACACACCACAACCTAGGTAAGCCAGGGCAATATTTGCTAAATTCCCACTTGAACAAAAGTTCAGTCATGCCTACTCATAGAGGATAACTTAAAAGATTGGAGGGACATGCTCTTCCTTACAATGCACTCACTTCTTAGGCACACCAAGCTTTGAATCCCAAGGGTAATCACTTCCCAAGGGACCGTTGTCTCTACCAAGAGCCATGAAAATGTGGGATGTCTTAGTCAGTCTCTAACCTTCTGTGCCAACAGATAGAGGGATTTTGGTCACTAGAATGAAGTTTTTAGTCAGGGCATCTGTTTAGGCGGCTATACATGTGACAGATTAGCTCCCTTAAGGATGCCTCCCAGCCTACATAAGTTAAGTTCTGTAGGTTTTTATGCACTATGAGGGTACTGAGGGAGATCTTCTTTCGATATAGCAAAATTGACACTTGTTCACTGTGAGATTAATCACAATGAAATTTTTTATATACCGGTTCAGAAGGGATTGGATTTAGCTTATTACCGGTTGGACAATCTCTCTCACCAGCTCTATTAAATCTCTTGAGAGGTAGCTGTAGGCACCTAAAATTGACCAGGTGTATCTCAAGCATTCCAAACTATAAATTTCAGCCAAATGCCTTAAAATCTCATCTCAATGCAAAACGAATGGATCAAATCAAATGGACAAAAATCAAATCAAATTAAAAGATCAAATAATCATGAAATCAAATAATTAACTTCAAGCCTAAAGGGATTAATCAAATTATGCAATTGATTTTTAAATTGTATAGTTCAAATCAAAAAGATCAAATCCAACCCAATCACCCTTCCATGGCTAAATTAATTAAATGATTGAGTTATTTAAATATCTTTGAGACAACCAACCAATTTTCCCTCCATTTGAGAACACCTCAAAGCTTTTGACTTAACCAAACTTTGATCATGATCAACTCACTCTACCCCCTACACTTGGGAAAATACTATAAATACAAGCCATTTCCTTTGTGTTTGGGATCCAAGAATTTCAAGAGAAAAAGCATTCTTACTATAGGCATATGGAGAGAATTTGAGAGCTTTTGAGAGTATTTCAGCATTTGCATAACATTTAGTATATCATGTTTAGGAGCATTTGTTGTTTTCTAACATATCTTGGAGCATTTTGAGTATTTTAAGCATTCTAAGCTAGATTTGAGCATTTGTTTATCATTCATTTCTCGTTCTAGGATTGTCCTTGAGAGAGATTAAGCCCGAGAGCTCTCTTAACAAAGCTTAGATAGAGAACCATGAGATGATATATATTTTTAGCTTCAATTCTTAGATTAATTTGTATTGTCATTCCTTAGAATTGTTGTTATTAGTCTTAATTTCATGAAGGTGTAATTTTACACACACAAATGGTGCCCACCGTGGGGCTTAAAGCCTCTTTACTAACGTTTCTATCATAAGATTTGTGTGTTTTTCTTTTTTCTTGGTGTTATTCTTGTAGAAAATAGGAGAAGAGCCGCTTATGCAATGCTAAGAGCCACCTATGAACAATAAAACACCACCTACGGAGCCTGATTCATCTCCGTCTTTCATTCTGCAGCCGTGTTCTAGATAAAGTGGGCCGCCTGCTAGATAAATCATGCTGCCTGCTAGATAAATCATGCCGCCTCTTAGATAAAGTGTGCCGCTTGAGATTTTTAAACAGCCGATTACAAGCAATCTCTTGCCATCTTTTACACTTTTTGTACTGCCTGTTCATTTTAAGTAGCCGCCTATGATATTTTAAGATCCGCATGTTAAGATTTAAAAGTTGTCTATAAAGTTTTAATTTACGCTTAAGAACATTTGACAGCCACCCTTCAGCTGTTAAATACTGCGTAATTACTTTTGATTTAAATCAGATTTTGATTAATTTGGTTACTGTTGTAAACCAGAGAAGTGGATCTCAAAGCCTAGCAAAGAGGTAAGAATCAAAACCAAGAATGATAAAGAAATACATACAACAAATTTTTTAGAGAGTTTATTTGAGGAAGAACACTTGTATGATCACTACATTAAGGTGTTTTTTGCTTACAAACAAAAATTTCCTACTCTCTAATTGATTTTTATGCTAACTTATTTAAAGCTTTAATTGATAAATCTTTCATTAAAAGAGCATTTAGGAAGTATTTTGTCATTTGAGTTTTTCCAAGTTTTCTTCACTTTGCCTCACTTTGTGTTGACTAACTTGTTGGAGGAGCCAGAGTGGGAACGATCGCCACTAGGTGAGTAAAAACAAGCCAAAACACTCAAAAATGTGCCTAGCTTTGGTAGCTTTGAAATCAGGTATTTATCTAATCAATCTTGCATTACTTAACTTGTGGCAATTCATTTGAATCTAGCATAAATAGGGATACCTTACTATTTTCTATTCAAATAAGACATTAGGTATATGCTCTCAACTTTTCAAAGTTGATCAAAAAGCCAAAAGTGTCAAGTTTGGGTAGTAAAAAGAAAGGAAGGATTAATTGAACCACACATCTCATTTTCTAAGAACCTCCTTGTCAAGAGGTTGAAAATGAACAAATCTTTTTGAGGTGTTTGGAACAAAGAAAGGCAATAGGGATATGCTCTTCACTCTTTGAGTGAATCAGATTCCCAAACGTATTGGACTGAGTTCAATTTCTTGCTTTGCATATTCATGCTAGTCAAATAAAGCTTTAAAGGGTTTGCCTCCCAAGAATTTCCTTACGAGGATGGTGAGAGGGAATGACCCAAAGTGGGAGATATTCACTTTTACCGCAATATCATCTGACCCACTATAAATAAATGCACTTTACCTTAATCAAAAAGTGATTAAAACTTGTACAAGCCATCCTCACTTCCTCTAGTAGTCCTTCGGGATTGCGCAAAATTGTACTTTTGTGCATGTGGGAAGCCCTCAAAGAGGTAAAGGATCTTGTCAAGATTTAAACCGGAATAGTTTGAGACCTAATAAAGTAGCAGACCTACCTTTGTAGAGCCATGATTAAAAGCAAAATTTGTTGATGCTAAGGTAGATTGCTTGGAAGACATTCTTGTGAAAACCTGTTAAAACATCTGAGAACATACACTTTTAGTGTGGTTTTTAGGAAAATAGTACAATTTTGATGTGTGTGTGTTGAGCTTGTACTTTTTTTTCACGCAAGAATATTTTTTGATAAATTTGATCAAAGACATTAAAATTTTAAACCCAGAAAATACCAATAAAATTGTTAAACTAAACTTTGATCAGAAAAGAGCCATGTATCATCATTTCAGAGCCGCTTACAAACAAAATTGGGCCGCTTTTCAATCTTAAAATGCTGCTTGAAAGCATTAAACAACCGCATATGCTACTGGAAATTGCCGTGTATACATATTTTAAATCCGCCTATCAACAGGAAAATGCTGCCTGCCAACTACAGAGCACCGTGTACAGGTTTTCTACTAACCGCGTGTTAACATTTAAAGGCCGCCTACACACAGGTAAGAGCCGCCTAGAATTTTAAAAGGGAAAACAATGGGTATCTGCCGAAGGATTGAAAATAAGAAAGTTTAATTTTTGGATACCCTTTTGGACGTTGTATCACTGTGGATACCTAACTTGATCAGAATCTGTCATTATTGGACATTTTGCAAATTTATTCATGGATTGGTTATTTAAGCGAGTTTGAAACCCAAGATCTTCATTTGACATATGTTAATTCCAGATTTTACTTGATTCCATTACATCAAGACTACCCTACAACTAGACAGATCTTATATGAGACAAGAGTGTCCCTTCCCGGGTGATCCTTTTTCTGCAAAACCCTTATACGAACCCATCAAAGAAACAGAACTGAGGATGTCTTTTCCATTTGGCCATATAGATCCCGATTAGATTAATCACGTGAACAAAGATATGAACAAACAAGGAAATGTTGATCCTAATAACAAAGGATCCAACAACAATACCAACTGAGGGACAAACATGGATCCCAAAAATCAAGGGATGAACAATATCAACAATGAGGGAAATATAGACCCTAATGATGAGGAGTTAACTGATGAAAAGGTTAATGAGGATATACAAATCCATTTCTTTATGAAACTCATGGAAAACATGTTGGAAAAAGACAAGGAGAAGTACTTCCTAGACCTAGCACAAATAGGTCTCAAACTTCCACATGATTATGATGTCACTAAGCTCCAATGAGAAGAAGCTGAGGCTAACCCCATTGATATCATGAACAAACAATTCCATCTTTTTTAGATACAATTGGACACATTAAAACAAAGTGGGGCTCCTAAACCTTTTTCTATTGAAGCCTTGTGTCTGTTTCCATTTGACAAGTCTTTAATCATGATACCATTTCCAACAAATGCTATTTATCCAAAATATGATAAATATGAAGGAACATCTGACCCTCAAGATCACTTAAGGGAATTTTGTGCCCTAAGTCTAGAGTTCATGCATGACACAACTTACCTTATGAGGTTATTCCCTAGAAGTTTGGGAGGTATGGCAATAAAGTGGTTTTCAAAGTTACCCTCTGGCATTAGAACCTTTGAGGAATTGGCCTCTAAATTTGTAACTCACTATTCTTATAACATCAAACATGAGGTTACAATGCTTAATCTATGCAACACCAAACAAAG
>MU223593.1:904398-930342 GCA_018584345.1 Thuja plicata
TCAAATGGATGTCAAGTCAGCATTCCTAAATGGAATACTTGAAGAAGAGGTATACATTGAGCAACCAGAAGGGTTTATAGATCCAGACAAAAGGAACATGGTATGTAGACTTCACAAAGCCTTGTATAGATTAAAACAAGCTCCCAGAGCTTGGTATGAATGACTTCATTCCTATCTAATAAGTATTGGATTCATAAGAACTAGTGAGAACATTAATCTTTATTTGAAAGAAGATACTAATGCTAACACTTTGATTACTGAAATATTTGTTGATGACATCATATTTGGAGGCAATGCTATGCTATGAAAATCATTTGTTGATGAGATGAGCAAGGAATTTGAGATGTCTATGTTTGGAGAGATCAAGTTCTTTCTTGGTCTATAGATCATTCAACACAGTGAAGGTATTTTCATTACTCAGTCCAAATACAACAAAGAAGTTCTGAAAATATTCAAGATGGAAGACTCCAAACCTGTTGGAACACTGATGACTATTGGATGAAAATTAACAAAGGAAGACAAGAAAACAGAGGTAAATCAGACTATATACAAATTAATGATAGGAAAACTCATGTATGTTGTACACACTAGACCAGATATTGCACATGCAGTAGGAATTGTTGCTAGTTTTTTTGCTAACCCCAGGGAATCACATATAACTGCTGTGAAAAGAATACTAAGATATCTGAAGAATACTGAGTAATTTGGCTTATGGTATAGAAGAGAAGGAAAAATTGAACTAAAAGTGTTTACCGACACTGATTGGGCTGGAAATCTTGATGACCAAAAGAGCACAACTGGAGGAGCATTCTTTATGGGTGATAGACTTGTCACATGGATTAGCAAGAAGCAAGGATGTATCTCTCAGTCTACTGTAGAAGCAGAATATGTTGCTGCTACTGCAAACTGCTCAAATATTGCATGGATCAAACAACTACTGGACGGGATGCATATGAAGATCAAAGAACCAGTGGTTATCTATTGTGATAACACCAGTGCAATAAATATTTCCAAGAATCCAGTCATGCATGCGAAGACTAAACACATTGCCATCAAGTATCATTATTTGAGAGAACAAGTTTAAGAAAAAGAGGTGATACTTGAATATGTGCAATCAAAAGAATAATTGGCTGATATCTTCACCAAGCCACTGCCCAAAGATACATTTGAGTACTTTAGAAAGTGACTAGGGGTCAAACCCATGTCTAACAGTCAGTTAAAGGACTGACAGCTGCATCAACAATATATTATCAGAATATCATTCATGATTGATGCAAGCACAATCTGAACTTCAAAGCTACATCTATATATAGAAAGGTATATATCAGAACCAAGCACTAGAGCAGATTTTTATATTGATAATGGATAAGGGAAATTCAAGGAATATATTATGGAAAGAAGAAATTGGTTGAAAAAATGTCAGATATTTGTAAAATATTTGTTTGGCATTATTGTCAAAGGGAGAGAATGTTTCCATATTATCATCAGAAACTATTCATCATCAGATTACTCCAAACAAGGAGAGATCATATCCAAAGGGAGAGAATTGATATAAAAGGTGCAAACAAAATATAGAGACATCAAAGAAGCAGAACAGTCAAAGATAAATTTAACACCAAAAGAGGTCACAACACATCAAAAGAAGAAAAATGAAAGCTGCAAGAATCAAATCTAAGCTTACATAGAGCTTACCGACGGTCAGACATTTTATCAGTTATCAAAACAAACTATTTGGTAAATTGATGAATCTCAACAATTGTATTTCATATTGTATTAGCAATAGTGTAGTGTGATAATATAGCATATTGCCATCAATGCCAAAGGGAGAGATTGATGACATGTAACTGATTAAATGGTTGACTATATTAAGTTGAAGATGATGCAAGACATTAAATCAGTTAATGGTTTGCATTGTCATTGATGTCAACTTGATATATTCTGTATGGTCATATACATAATACCAAAGACTTCAGAGAATCAATGGAATAAAGGTTATGCTTTTAGCAATGCATAAAAGTCAAGTAGTCACTAAGTGACAGACTACACCGATGGAGTGCACACCATCGGTAAAGATAGAGATAAAGTCACAATGATACTGGATGAGCATAAGACAGTGTTGCCCAATGAAGCAGAATCACATGATGCCAGACGAGCTAAAAATAGTGTTTCCCGAAAAGAAAGATCCAATGTTGCCCAACGGACAGAGATCCCGAAGCTAAGTGAAGTTACACCGACGGAACTGACAGTTGTCACCGGCGACAAACTGCAGAATTGACCGACTGAACAAAGAGATCAGAAAATGACAAAATATCTAGCTGGCAGAGCTAAAGGATAGACTTAACTAGTTTTATTTGTTTTAATTGACCATAATTAAGTAAGTGATTTGTATAGTTGGAAAGAAGATAACTATGAGATAAATCAGGAGTTAAAGCCATAAATCAATTTGGCTGGATTGTTTTTCACTCCAAGAATCAAGAATCAAGAACCTAGAATTAAGGAAAATCATGTCTATATAAGAGAAAAGCACAATTCACCTCTAAATGATGCAAGAAAGCAATCAGATACATGGGGGAGTGAACTAATAGAAGATGCTGAAGAGAAACTGATGAAGGATTAACTTCATGTAGTCCTGATCAATCAAGCTGAGGGAGAGCTAAAGAATTCTGTAGACACTGACGAAGAGAAAAGAACAACATCACAGAGTAGAAAGAGTTAAGTACAAAGGAATTTTATTGATACATTGATCAAAAAGATATTGTAAGTAAATAGATTTGAAAATCTGCAATTTAGTTGCATTAGAAACAGGTCATTTTGTTTCAGTCTAACAATTGAAGCATTAAGTCTCTTAACAGAGCAGGACTTAATAGTCTTTTGTAACTGAGGTATATCCTAACAGATTACCAGAAGGTTGACTCATGATAGTAGCACCGGTCTTACCTAAAGCCTATTGACAGTCTAAGAAGGAGGCTGATTCAAGTATGGTAGTAAGATTTGCATAAACCCTATTGACAGTCATGAGATTGATTCAAGGATGGTAGCATAGATGCTAGATACTTAGTGACAACCTATGTATTGAAAATCCTCTAACAAGGTCGTACTTAATAGTGTGTTTGTAACCTTTAATAGGGTTGGATCCTAACAGGGCTCACTTTAGAAGAGTGAAAATTTGGGGTACCGATCCCAGTCGTTTTTCCCTTAACAGGGTTTCCACGTTAAAATCCTTGTGTTATGTGTGTATGGTTTATTACTTTATTGTTTTACATTCTACATATGTGTTTATGGATTAATTGGTATACTCTACATATTTACTAAGTATCGGTAAATACAATTTACTGCTTATCGGTTATCAAGGAGAATAAGGACAGGCAAGGTAAACCGACAGATAATTTGTTTCAAGTATTTCAAAGGAATACATCTTGTAGGGACTTAATAATTTGAGAAGTACTGATTGGTGGATTAAAGTTTGAAATTGGATAAATTTTTAAGGCCACTCATTCACCCCCCCCTCTTAGTTATTACTAACAAACCCCAAGGACCCTGCACCCTGGGGTCAGGGTCGAGGTCGACCCTGACCCAGAGGGTTAGAACCTTGAAAAATGTGCTAGAGTCTCAGAAACAGAGAGAAAAGGTAGAAAAGAGGGGTAGAATAGGCACATAATCACATGAAACTCCACGGAAGCATGAAGGTGTTTGAATTAGGACCATAACAGCTTACTAGGGAAGGCTAAAAGGTCTCAACATGGAGTGCTTCCATTTTAAGACAATACAGCTCCCAAGTCCATGACTGTAATAATACCGCACCTATAGAAATAGCTGCACTACACCGATACACAATCTCATGAAGATCATGATATAAATGAGCCAATATACAAGAGCCCCAATCCAATCTCTATGGATGTGCAATTAGGTCCTCTAAAATTTGGCCCCATCCGACCACGAAACCATGACCTCTCCTATCTGGCAATAGTAATCCCCCAATCATAGCTCCTAATAATGCTGGTAAAGTGGGAAATGAGGCAAACTGTGCCCAAGTAATGCAATCATCATTAATGGTGTTATCTCCAAACACCCGTCTACATACACTACTATCATACACTGAATCATAATACACCCGCTCTTCATGAGTCAGGATCCTCAATAATCTATACACATCCTCTAGCATAATAGTCATCTAAAACTAAAACTAAGGGAGATCTAATAGGAAACTGAGTCCACATGTCTCAATAGTACGCCGCTCAGGAGGTGTAAGCTCATCTACTAAATAAAAAATCCACAACGCTACACCCCATACTCGCAACTTGCGGTAATGTTCCTACATTTTGAAACAAAGTGAATCATGTTAGTTTTCCTCTTGGTGAACCATTCTACGTCAATCAAAAACATTAAATCTATCTTTGCTGTAGCTTGAGCGTATCAACTTATTGCTCCTAACCTCTATATTGTGAGATACAAGGACAATTCATAATCATTTTTAATCGTATCTGATTGACCTATCAAACATTCATCATTATGACTTTTCTAATATCCTCAACACTACGTGACATTCTGGATGAAAATTTTCTAGCTTGGAATCTAATCAGGTCATCTGGATGATCAATCGCACTGAGTTCATCTATTTTCTATATCAAATTCCAATTTTATGGTAGGCGGCACTTAACTTAGTGTACGCGGCTTTTTAAGCCCCATGAATTTTAACTCTTTAAAAGCCGCTCTTTACAAATCAGAGGCGGCGCTTAACTAATTAGGTGGTCTTTTACACGCCTATGCGGCTTTTCACAACTCATACACGGCCTTTAAAAACTAGGGTTTTTTAGGCGGCTCATTACTATTTGGGTGACAATTTTTCCCTAGCTCCTACGCGGCTAAGGATTGCTCCTACACGGCTCTTTAATGCACAGAGGCAACTTTTCTATGCCCTACGCAACACTTTATCTATCCTATGTGGCATTTTGCTAAAATTTTCCTAGAAAGCAGTAAAAACATGTATTAAATGCTATTTCAAGAGCAATAAATGCACTAAGGGAGTTTGAACCACTCACTGGAGGCCCATAGTCAGGAGGTCTCTGATATCTGTGTGCTTGCTTGAACCTATGCTCTCGAATGGGGATCACCATCGCTGTGAATCGTCAGAGGCTCAAAGCAAAATCTCAATAGTAAAAAGTGAAAATGAATAGTAAATTTGGGTTTTTCAACCTATTTAAGCTATTTTAACCTATTTTATGAGATTTTTGACCCAGTCAAACCTAATCTGCATATTCTACACACTGGGGCATTTGTTCGACATCTTTCACACATCATTATTTTCAAAAATATAATCATCTTGGATCTCTTCTATCAGCATTGTTCATCAACAACTTTTACCTACGATCAATATGATTTCATTTCCAAGGGGATATCATCATATCATCTAACTGAGATCCTGCAGCATACCTTATATCAAATTTGGGGCATTAAAATTTCAAACTTTATCACAGCATCATATTAGGATTTCATATCAAGGTTTCATATCAGAGTTTCATATAAAAGATTTCATATCAGGATTTCATATCAAGGTTTCATATCAGAGTTTCATATCAGAGATATCATATCAGGGTTTCATATCGGGGTTCCATATCAGGGTTTCATATCAGGTTTCATATAAGGTTTCATATCAAGATTTTCATATAAAGTTTTCATATCAGTCAATCAGCTCATCAGCATCAAATCAATGATCAGGACAATCAAACTTTCTTTGAATCAATGCGCTTTGCACATCAATTCAAAGAGGGGCATTTGTAGACACCTAAAATTGATCAGGTGTATTTCAAGCATTCCAAACTATAAATCTCAGCCACATGCCTTAAAATCTCATCTCAATGCAAAACGAATGGATCAAATCAAATGAACAAAAATCAAATCAAATTAAAAGATCAAATAATCATGAAATAAAATAATTAACTTCAAGCCTTAACGGATTAATCAAATTATGCAATTGATTTTTCAATTGTATAGTTCTAATCAAAAAGATCAAATCCAACCCAATCACCCTTCCATGGCTAAATTAATTAAATGATTGAGTTATTTAAATATCTTTGAGACAACCAACCAATTTTTCGTCCATTTGAGAACACCTCAAAGCTTTTGACTTAACCAAACTTTGATCATGATCAACTCACTCTACTCCCTGCCCTTGGGAAAATGCTATAAATACAAGCCATTTCCTTTGTGTTTGCGATCCAATAATTTCAAGAGCAAAATCATCCTTACTATAGGCATATGGAGAGCATTTGAGAGTATTTGAGAGCTTTTGAGAGTATTTGAGCATTTGCATAACATTTAGTATATCATGTTTAGGAGCATTTGTTGTTTTCTAACATATCTTTGAGCATTTCGAGAATTTTAAACATTCTAAGCTAGATTTGAGCATTTGTTTATCATTCATTTCTCATTCTAGGATTGTCTTTGAGAGAGATTAAGCCTGAGAGCTCTCTTAACAAAGCTTAGATAGAGAACCATGAGATGATATAGATTTTTAGCTTCAATTCTTAGATTAATTTGTATTGTCTTTCCATAGAATTATTGTTATTAGTCTCAATTTCATGAAGGTGTAATTTTACACACACAGTAGCCACGCTAAAAGATTTGCATGAATTTATCTTGCACCCAAGATCTGCGAAGGCAAGGGGAGAGGATAAGTTCATGCAATTCTCTGGGATTAAAAATATAGAGAACACTTCAAACACATAAGCAAAGTGATCCTTTTTAAGCACCAAATTTGAAGTGTTATTTAACTACAAAACACAAACATGATAGTTTTGGAAGACACACAAAGTCTTCGACAAGCGTCCTGCATCAAACTCATTAGTAGTTTATGATTTTTTTCTTCATTTACAACATCCTGCAAATCACTGTTAGGCTGTAATCAAAGATAAGCATCAAGAACAACAAAGCCAAAGATTGGTCAGTGTTAAAAAAATTAGAAAATTAGAAAAATGATTGCATATTTAGAAAGTATATGAAAAATCATGCACTTTTAAAAAAATTTGCACTAAACAATGTTATTGTATGAGCCCAAACGAGGCTACGGAAGTTGCAAAACAAAGGATTAGACAGGTACAGTGAGCAAAATCTACAATTTTTGATAACTCTAAAACCAAAATCAGAAACTAATCCCAACCCAATAATCTTCAGTAAATTCTACCCAAAATCAAAAAAATTTCTCAAAAAAAGGACTTAAAATGAGCAAGTTATGGCCCTCTGAAGATAGACTGCAAAATAAAAATGCTCAATGGTGAAGGCAGAGAATTTTCAACCCCTGCTGACATCAGCAAATCACTGTGTTAAATTTGACAATTTCCTGGCCATCACAGAAGGACATGTAGAATGATGGTTTGACAACCGTCAAATTTAACATAGTAAAAAAAGTGTTTTTTTATTAAAATTTTTTAAAAGATTTTTTTTTCTAAAAAACTTGCCTCGAGCTACGTACAGAAGGCCGTATGGCCTGTTTGGGAATTTTTTTTTGCCACAAATTTGATTATCATATATGGGTGAGTTTATAGTTGTTTTCAACCGAAATGATGATCCGGACGCGATGGTGCAGTCAGATTTGGCTCAAAAAGAGATGTGGGTAAGATTCTAATCAAAAGGAGGTTCGAGCCCCATGGTGGATAGAAAAAATATGTGTGTGAAATTGTGTCAGATACCTACAGCTACAAACACACATACTTCAATATATCATTGCATGGTTAGCTAGTTAGAAAATGACAAAATTAGAAGACTGAAATGCCCAAGGCTAACCGACATCGGTTCATTGCCTTCTAGTAGGTAGGAGTTTGAATCTTTCTCTCAGGTCATTGCAAGAAACAATGAGTACACCAGATCCTAAACGAAGGATTTGAAAGCCAAATGAAATGATTATTCTATATGATATGCAAATTGAAATGTTTTTTTTTCAAAGCCCAAATTGAAAGTGCTCTAGATTATGAAATTTGCATGCAACTAACAAAAATTAACAAATCTAAGTAATTGAAACTAAGAATGCAAAATGCCTGAATGCTAAAAATAATATAATAATGATAGCTAAAATTTGGATCGTTTGTGAAGGAAATGAAGCTCTCTTTTATAGAAAAACTCTCCCAAAATTGACAGTAGAGATCAAAAGAAAAGAGTGGCTCAGATTCAGTTTGAGGAAGCACAATCCATGTGCAAGCAATTTGGTTGGTCGAAAGATTCAGTCTTTTTGGAAATTTTCAAATTGATTTTCAGTTAACAACTTTGTTTCCAAAATGAGAAAATATAATAATAAATTAACTGAATAAAATAGATTTATTTCCAATTCAAAAAAATTAGTTGATGACATCATATGCATTTTTAAAGATTTAATTGATTTTAAATGCACATTTTAATTCAAAAAATAGTTGATGACATCATATGCATTTGTAAAGATTTAATTGATTTTAAATTCACATTTTGTTTTTATTAATTAATTTAATTCCTTTTTTAAATTTTATTGACAATTTAGTAATTTTGTTTAATTAATATATTAGAATATCAATTAAATAATTAACTTAAGGTTTATTTGCCAATATATTGTATTTTTAGGAATTAATTAATTAATCAAGTATGATGATTAATTAGGACCTAAAATTCAGGTTAGATTAGCTTGAAATTGATGAATTGCTTGTTTGGTTTAGGACTTAGAATTATCAAGATTAGATTTTCTTGATATGAGACTTAGATTAGGGGTCTAGGGTTTAGGTGACCACTTTTAGGTCATTACAGTATGAACCAATTCCAAAACATTATCTAAAGTATAGGTTTTTCTCTTAAAACTAGACTTTGTCATTTTGCCCAATTGACATTGCTTACACATAACATTATCAGGTTTCTTCAATCTTGGTAACCCTCTTACTCTTTTCATCTAACTAATGTTTACTGAATTGTCAAAGTGCACATGCCATAACCTCTTATGTGATAACCACATGTCATCATATTGTGAAAATAGACATGTCTCATCAGATAAATCTAGATAGAACAAATTACCTCTTGCTTGTTCTCCACTTCCAATCAGTTCACCAGTAGCATCAAAGATTTTATCTTTTCTGTGATGAAACTCAACTCAGTATCCAGAAGTATTCAATTGAGAAACACTCAAAAAATTACATTTTGTTGAACTATAACTGATTGAATGTTTGAAGATGTTAAGTTGATGATAACCAAGCTACAGAAAGTGAATGCAAGACATTAAATCAGTTAATGTATTGCATTATCATTGATGTCAACTTGATATAATTGGATTGGTTATATACACAGTGTCAAAGACTTAAGATAACTAGAAAGCTAAAGGTTATGCTATCAGTAATGCATAAAAGTTCAGTATGCACTTTGTGACAAAAAACACCAACGGTTAGTGTACAACGACAAATAGAGAAACCTGAGAGGAAAGTCATAGTGATGCCCGAGCATGAACCCTGAGAAAGCATTACCAAAGAGAAGAATTAAAGTAACCCAAGAATAACTTCACAGTATTACCCAATGAACATAAAAACCCAATGGAGATGCCTGAGGAGAACTGAAGTATTTCCCGAGGAGAACTAAAGTGTTGACCAAAGCTAACAAAGAGTTAAACACCAAAAAGAACTGAAGTTCAAAAATGAAAAAAGACTTAGCTGGCAAGAGATAAATATGGATTTAACTGGTTGTTAATATTTTTTTCATCAACAAGATTAAATCCAGAGATAAGAGAGAGTTTTAAAGCTATTTTATTCCAGTTGTCAAAGAGAAATCTATGAAATAAAACTGAAGTAAAGTTTTAAAGAAAGATTGGGTAGAATTGTAGATCACACCAAGAATAGGAAAGTCAAGACTGAGAAATAGTGAAATCATGTCTATAAAGAGACAAGCTAATTCATTGTGAATGGAGGGGTGAATAGAGAAGAAGATGCTGAAGAGAAACTGATGAAGAAAGACTTCAATCAGACCTGATTAATCAAGCTGAAGAATAGAGCTAATTTTGTGGACATTTAGCAACAAAGAAACACAAAATCACTAAGAAGAAAGAAGAGGAGCAAAGGTTTTGAAAAGATTCATTGATCAGAAAGGTATTATGAGCTTAGAATAGATCTAAAAATATGCAAAGTATAGTTGTATATGTGAACAAATCATTTACTATTTCAATTTAACCATTGGATCAGAAAGTCTCTTAACCAAGCAGGACTTAAAAATCCTTTATATATTGAGATACATCCTAAGGAGTATCAAAAGGTTTGGTCATGAAGCTAGCATAGAGGTGCCATATACCAAGTGAATAACTACACAGGGTTTGGTCATAAAGGTAGCATAGAGATGCCAAATATCAAGTGAAAAACTATTCTATTTAAATCCTCTAACAAGGTCACACCTAATAGTATGTTTGTAACCTTTAACAGGGTTGGCTCTTCACCGAGCTCACTTCAGAAGAGTGAAAATTTTGGGTTACCGGTCCCAAGTGGTTTTTCTCTTAACAGGGTTTCCACGTTAAAAATTCACGTGTCAATGTGTTTATGAGTCATTACTTTAGTAGTTTTCATTACACATAACTAATCTGGATTGATCAGTATACACTAAGTAATTTACTGTATTTTGATAAATGAAAGACTATTAATCAGTAAAGATAAAAGTATAATGTTTAACAGTGAACTCTGAGCAGTAGTTATTTGATAAGATTATTTCAAGGCATACATCTTGGAGGATTGAAGATAACTAGAGGCTTATAATTGTGTTAATAAGTTTTTGAGTTAATTATTTAAATATTTTTGAGGCCATTGATTCACGCCCCCTCTCAGTTATTCTAACAATTGGTATTAGAGTTTGTGTGCTTAGAAGGAAGGTTTCAAGACCTAAGCAAAAGATCACAAGATGAGCAAATGAGATGTGCCCAAAATGAACAAGGACAAATTTTCATCATGGAAAAGTAGGATAAGAATCCACCTATCAGGTATTGGAAATGATGCTACTCAATACTTGGATACTAAATATGTGTTGTCTACATGACCTCACACACTTGAGAAATTAAGAGAAAAGCATGAGCACAATTCTTTGATGATAGAAATTTATTCCTCACTCTCTGATGCTGAATTTGAAAATGTCAAAACCTACACCTCTGCAAAGAAAATGTGGGATAAATTGAAGCTGGTACATGGAGGAGATGCTAATGTACTAAGAGCCAAGGAAGAAATCCTAAGAGGTAAATTTGATGACCTAAGAATAAAAGAAGGAGAAAATATCACTTAGTACAGCTGTAGAATAAAAGAGGTAGTCAATGCTATTCGAGGAGTTATAGGCATGCTTGAAGAAGAAATAGTGGTAAGTAAAATCATAAGAACTTTACTGCCTATATATGCTATTAGAGTATCTGCTATACAAGAAATTAGAGTAGAAAATAAAAATATCACTCTTGATAGTTTGGTTGGTAGACTGATTTCATTTGAGATGAATAACTTTGATAACAATGTCTTACAATCTATTGAGTCTGCATTTAAATCTTCTTTGAAAATAAGTAAGTCAACTCATATACACACTATGAGAAATGATAGTGAAAGTGATAGTGATGACCAAGATCTTGATGACATTGAAGCACTAATGGATATAAGATTTCATAGAGGCAAAGGTAGATACAAAGGTAAATTACCACTTGTATGTTTTAATTGTAAAGAGATTGGATACTTTGCTGCTAGATGTCCTAACAGAAGAAAAGATGATAGAAGTAATGAGAGATCATATGAAAATAAGTTTTATAGAAGTGACAATAGAGATTACTGAAGCAACCGACAATCTGACATAAGAGATACCTGAGACTACAAGGACAAAGGGAAGAAATCTTGTTACCTGGCTGAGAACAAAGCTAGAGATACTGACACTGAATTTGATGAAGACATTGAGATGGTATTTGTGGCCATGAAGGATGATTCAGATGAAGATGAAAGGTATGTAGAGACTGAAATCATATCTAAGGTTAGTAAGAATGATGTTTGGATTATAGATAGTGGCTGCACTCACCACATGACTGGTGATAAACAAAATTTTGAAAATTTTGAGTACTATAATGGTGGATCAGTAAGAATGGGTAATGACACACCTTATCCAGTTGAAGGTAAAGGAACTATAATGTTGAATAACCTAATAAAATGTGAAAATGCATACTGGGTAAAAGGACTTAATTATAATCTATTAATTGTTTCACAACTGAATAGCATAGGTCACCGAGTAGTATTTGAGAACAAAAAGGCAAAGATATTTAATGAATCAGGAAGGTTGATCGGATTTGGTGAACAGAAAAATGGTAACCTATTCTATCTTGATGATATTAACACCACTTGTTTAATGGCTAGAAACAAAGACATATGGTTGTGGCATAAGTGATTATGCCATGTGAATTTGACAACATGATTAAGATAATAAATAAAAGGAAAGTAAGAGTCTTACCGAGCATGTCAAAGCCCGAGCATATCATGTGTAAGAATTGTCAAAAAGGTAAGATGAAAAAGTATAGTTTCAAGAGAAAATCCCATACATCTAATGCTATTCTAGAATTAGTCCATACTAATCTATGTAGACCCATGAGAACAAAAAGTTACTATGATGATAGATATTTAATTTTCTTTGTAGATGATTATTCTAGAATGATGACAGTTATGTTCTTAAAATAAAAATTAGAAGCATTCAAGATGTTTAAATGGTATAAAGCTATGGTAGAAAAACAAAGTGGTAAGGAATTGAAATGCTTGAGATCAGATAGAGGTGGATAATTTATTTATGATGAATTCACTAACTTTTGCAATGAGCATGGAATTAAAAGACATGTTTCTGCACCAAGAACACCACAGAAAAATGGGATTGCTGAAAGGAGAAACATATCCATTGTTGATTGTGCAAGAACACTGATGATTAAGAAAAGCATCACTCAAACATTCTGGAGGGAAGCTATCAGTACTGTTGTATACACATTAAACATAGTACAATTGAAGAAAGACACCAAAAAGACACCTTATGAGATATGGTATGGTTACACACCCAATGTAAGTTACTTTAGAATTTTTGGTAGTCAATGTTATATTTTGAAAGATGAAAGAAATGGAAAGCTTGACTCCAAAAGTGAAGAAGAAATATTTCTAGGGTAGTCCACCAAGAGAAAGGCTTATAAATGTCTTAACAAATCCTCTAACAAAATCATTGAAAGCGCAAATGTCAAAATAGATGAATATGCAGAGAAAAATGATGAGGAAAGCAGAAAAGAACTAGAAGACTACAAAAAGTTTGTTTACACTAAAGAACCTGACACTCTACTCAAGAAACAATGTATCACTCTTGAGTAACAGAACATTGCACCCGAGCATCAAGCTACAAATACAAAAAATTAAGAAAATGATGTTTCGAGCGATGGAGATCAGAATGAAGGTCAAGATGATGATAAGAATGGTGAACAAAGAGCTGAAATGGTACTTTCCAAGTATGTCAGAAGACACCATCCACATAACTAGATCATAGGAGACAAGAAGGCTGGAATGAGAACATGAAGTAAGTCACTGAACACTAGATATTTAATTTGTGATTTTGAGCCTAAATCTATAAATACTGCACTTAAGAATGAAGAATGAGACAGTGCTATGAATGAAGAAATAGAGTAGATTGAGAATAACAATATATGAACATTAGTACCTAGACCAGATGACAAGAATGTCATTGGTGCCAAATGGATATTCAGAAACAATCTGAATGAGAATGGAGAAGTCACAAGAAACAAAGCAAGATTAGTATGCAAGGGGTATGCACAAGAATAAGGTATTGACTATGGTGAAAAATTTGCACCTTTTGCTATACTAGAAGGAGTAATAATTTTAATTGCTTATGCTGCATACAAAGGATTCAAGGTATATCAAATGGATGTCAAATCTGCATTCCTAAATGGAATACTAGAAGAAGAGGTATACATTGAAAAATCAGAAGGGTTTGTTGAACCTGACAAGATAAATATGGTTTGTAGACTACACAAAGACTTATATGGATTGAAACAAGCACCGAGAGCCTGGTATGAAAGACTTCACTCCTATCTCATAAGCATTGAATTTGTAAGAACAAGTGAAAGTAGCAATCTGTATTTAAAAGAAGATACTGATAGAAATTTTCTGATTGCTGAAATATTTGTTGATGATATCATATTTGGGGGTAATGATATGTTATGTAAATCCTTTTCTAATTAAATGAGCAAAGAGTCTGAGATGTCAATGTTTGGGGAGGTCAAATTCTTTCTTGGTCTACAAATTCTTCAATAGGATGCAAACATATATATCACACAATCCAAATACATCAAATAAGTGTTGAAGATATTCAAGATGGAAGATTCCAAACCAGTTGGAACACCTATGGCAACCAAATGTAAGCTAAAAAAAGAAGATAAGTCAAATGTGGTAAATCAAACCTTGTATAGATCAATTATTGGCAAACTAATGTATGTTATTCATACTAGACCAGATATGCAGTTGGAATAGATGCAAGATTCTCTGCTAATCCCAAAGAATCATACATTACTGCTGTCAAAAGAATTCTGAGATATCTAAAGAACACCAAGGACTATGGCTTATGGTATAAAATAGAAGGAAAATTTGAGCTTCAAGTCTATATAGATGCCGATTGGGCTGGAAACTTAGATGACAGAAAGAGCACAATTGGAGGAGCATTCTTCATGGGTGATAGAATTGTCACATGGATTAGTAAGAAGCAATGATGCATCTCACAATCTACTACAGAAGCATAATATGTAGCTTCTGCTGTAAACTGCTCTAACATTGCATGGATCAAACAATTATTGGAAGGTATGAATATGAAAATTCTTGAACCAGTGATTATCTATTGTGATAATACCAGTGCAATAAACATTTCTAAGGATCTAGTCATGCATGCTAAGACTAAACATATTGCAATAAAGTATCATCACTTAAGAAAACAAGTGCAAGAGAAAGAGGTGATACTAGAATATGTTCAATCCAAGGAACAATTAGCTGACATATTCACAAAGCCATTGCCTAAAGATACATCTGAGTACTTGAGAAAGAGACTAGGGGTCCAACCTTTGTCTATTGGCCAGTAAGTTGACTAGGAGGCTACATCAGCCTATACACACTCAGAAGATCATTCATGTTGATGCAAGCAAAGAGATGGACTGCAAAGATACATCTATACATAGAAAGGTACATATCTGCACTAAACACCAGAGTCATTCTATTGCTGATGGATAGGAAAATTCAAGGAGCATATTATAAAGGAGAAATGATTATTTGGCATTTCTGTCAAAGGGAGAGATTATATCCATTATCCACATGAAATATCCATCAGAATCATCCAAAGAGAGATAATATCCAAAGGGAGAGATTACATATGAAATATCCATCATGACTATTGAAAGGGAGAGAAGTATCATAAGGGAGAGATGACTTTACTGCTGTCAAAGGAAAAAGAGATGATCAAGGAGAGGAATAGTCTAAGGGAGAGACATAATCAAGACATAATTAGAAGCTGATACATCTATCTACTGAAGGGATTGAAGATTGAATAGAGCACTCTGCAAGAAACAAATCTAAGATATATGAGCTTACCAAGATCCAAACATTTGTATTGGTTATAGAACAATAAGATTGGTAGATTGATGAAATACAAACTGATATATTTCATATTGTATTAGTAATAATATTGTGTGATAATGTAGTGTGTTTCCATTAATGCCAAAGGGAGAGATTGATGAACTATAACTAATTGAATGTTTGAAGATGTTAAGTTGATGATCACCAAGCTATAGAAAGTGAATGCAAGACATTAAATCAATTATTGTATTGTATTATCATTGATGTCAACTTGATATAATGTGATTGGTTATATACATAGTGTCAAAGAATTCAAAGAACCATAAAGATAAAGGTTATGCTATCAGTAATGCATAAAAGTTTAGTATGCACTTTGTGACAACAAACATCGACGGTCAGTGCACCCCGAAGGATAGAGAAACCCAAGAGGAAAGTCACAGTGATGCCCGAGCATGAACCCTGAGCAAGCATTACTGACAAGTAGAATCAAAGTAACCTAAGAAGAACTTCACAATGTTACCTGACAGATAGATAACCCTAATGGAGATTCCCAAGGAGAACTGAAGTGTTGCTTGAAGCTAACAAAGAATTAAACACCAAAAAGAATTGAAGTTCAGAAATGAAAAAATACGTAGCTGGCAAGAGCTAAATATGGAGTTAGCTGGTTGTTAATATTTTTTTCATCGACAAGATTAAAGCCAGAGATAAGAGATATTTTAAAAGTTATTTTATTCCAGTTGTCAAAGAGAAATCTATGGGATAAAACTAAAGTAAATTTTTAAAGCAAGATTGGCTAGAATTGTGGATCATGCTAAGAAAAAGAAAGTCAAGAACTGAGAAATGGTGAATTCATGTCTATAAAGAGACAAGATAATTCATTTTGAATGGAGGGGTGAATAGAGAAGAGGATGCTGAAGAGAAACTAATGAAGAAAGACTTCAATCAAACCTGATCAATCAAGATGAAATAGAGCTAGTTTTGCAAACACCAAGCAATAGAGAAGCACATCATCACTAAGCAGAAAGAAGTGGAGCAAAGGTATTTAAAATATTCATTGATTAGAAGGGTATTATGAGCTTACAATAGATCTGAAAATCTGCAAAGTATAGTTGTATATATGAACAGATCATTTACTATTTCAATTTAACCATTGGATCAGAAAGTCTCTTAACCAAGTAGGACTTAACAATCCTTTATATATTGAGATACATCCTAAGGAGTATCAAAAGGTTTGGTCATGAAGATAGCATAGAGATTCCAGATACCAAGTGATAAACTACATAGGGTTTGGTCATAAAGGTAGCAAAGAGATGCCAAATATCAAGTGACAAACTATTCTATTTAAATCCTCTAACAAGGTCACACCTAATAGTGTGTTTGTAACCTTTATGAGGGTTGGCTCTTCACCAATCTCACTTCAGAAGAGTGAAAATTTTCTGTTACCAATCCCAAGTGGTTTTTCCCTTAACAGGGTTTCTACGTTAAAAATCCACGTGTTAATGTGTTTATGAGTCATTACTTTATTGTTTTGCATTACACATAACTAATCTGGATTGATTGGTATACACTAAGTAATTTGTTATATTTCAGTAAATGAAAGACTGCTAATTGGTAAAGATTAAAGAATAAGGTTTAACAGTGAACTCCGAGCAGTAGTTATTTGATAAGATTATTTTAAGGCATACACCTTGTAGTACTGAAGATAACTAGAGACTTATAATTGTGGTAATAAGTTTTTGGGTTAATTATTGGAATATTTTTGAGCCCACTGATTCACCCCCCTCTCGGTTATTCTAAAAAAATTTATTCCTTCAACCCAATAGGCATTTTCACATGTGATTATATCAGTCAGTTTTATTGATCCTTTTCCTTTCCCAAGACATGGTTTGTCATTTCCAAACTTAACACTACAACCTTTGCAGTAGTTTAAGGTTTCAAACTTACTCTTATCACCAATCATGTGATATGAGAAACCACTATCAATTATCCATCTATA
The DNA here is from genome assembly GCA_018584345.1 of Thuja plicata. Lineage (NCBI taxonomy): Eukaryota > Viridiplantae > Streptophyta > Pinopsida > Cupressales > Cupressaceae > Thuja > Thuja plicata. The sequence continues at coordinate 921,991 of MU223593.1, forward strand.
AACTTTACTCATATATGAAATAAGTGTAGTTTTCTCATCTTCATCAGAATCATCTTTTGTAGCAACATAAACAACTTCTATATCACTGTCATCAGATTTATAAGATTCACTATCAGTTTCTTCTTCAATAATATAGCAGGATTTCTTACCTTTATCCTTATAGTCCTTATACCTTCTAAAATATCTATCATTCCTTTTGTATTTATACCTGCTTTCTCTTCTCTCATCCTTGTCATTCCTATCAGGACATTTTGTAGCAATATGTCCAGCTTCGTTACATAAAAAATAGATTATAGGAAGTTTACCTTTGAATTTTCCTCTTCCTCTGGGTAGTAATCTAGCCATAAGTGATTCAAGGTCATCAAGATATTCATCAAAAGTGTCACTGTCGCTATTCACAAGTCTTTCTTTTCCTTTCTTTGATTTATGAAGAGTCAATTGTGATTTGAATGTAAAATCAACATGGCGAGGAGTGAAATTATCAAAATTTGACATTTCAAAAGCTATAAGTCTACCAACTAAGCCTTCCAAAGTTAAGTTTTTACCATGAGTACAACTCAATTCTTGTATAACATGTACTCTAATTGCATATATAGGAAGTAAGGTTCTCAGTGATAGGATTAAAAAGACACAAATAACAATTACATGCAGAAATATAACCAATATTAGAGAATAATAAACCAAAACAGAAGAGAACACAAGACACAAATATTTAACATGGTTCACCCAATCCTTGGGCTATGTCCACTAAACAAAAAAGTCCACTCTTATTATTATCTAGTGATTACAATCAAATCACAATACAAAAATCCCTTACAGCTCAATACCGCTATAAAACATACAACATAATAATGAAACCCTAACCCTAAGCCAATTTATACAAAATTTATTTCCTGGATAATACTTTCCTGATCAGTCACCACAATATAACAATCTCCCACTTGAGGGATAATCAGACTCCACATAAATCAACAATTCTTCCACTTGGAGACTAATCTTGTAGCTAAACCGCTACCCTGTGAAACTCCTAGCGGATCCAACCTTCCTGGACTTTGTTGTTCTATTAGTCTATTCAATCTAGAATACCAACCGAAGCTGAAAAAGAATTCAACTTCTCCCTCGTTACAACCTTTATAAACATATCCACTATATTATTAGTTGTATGTATCTTTTCCAGATTTAACTGTCCATCATCCAAAACTGACCGAATGAAATGATAACGCAACTGTATGTGCTTTATCTTTGAGTGCAAAGAAAAATTATTTGCAAGATGAATGGTACTCTGACTGTTTGAATATAGATAGTTATCCACCTATGGATGTCCCAATTCTTCCATGAAGAATTGAAGCCATATCATCTCCTTGGCTGCCTCTGTAGCAACATCATACTCTACCTCTGTAGTGGATAAATAATTCACCTTTTGTAACCGAGAAATCCAACTCACTACTGTCCCACCAACAGTAAGTACATAACCTATAATACTCTACCTGGTATCTATATCTCCTACCAAATCTGAGTCAACATAGCCATGAACAGTAGTAGTAGAGCCATCAAAGTGTAAACACTTATCTGATGTACCTCTCAAATATCTGAGAATCCATTTGACTGCATTCTAATGCTCAATCCCAGGGTGACTCATATACCTGTTACGACTCCCACTACATGTGCAATGTATGGCTTAATACATACCATAACATACATTAAGCTCCCTACAGCTAATGCATAATGTATCTTGGACATTTTTTCCTCTTCTTCTGGTGTCTTTGGACACATCTCCTTAGTCAATTTCAAATGACCATGCAAAGGTGTAGTGACAACTTTTACATCCTTCATGGAGAATATCTACAACACCTTTTCAACATAATCAACCTGAGATAGAGTTAATTCTCTGTTCTTCCTATATCTGCAAATTTTCATGCCAAGGATTTGTTTTGCTACCCCCAAATCCTTCATAGAAAAATATTTTGCTAACTGTTGTTTCAATCCTGTAATATGATCCATGTTAGACCGAGCTACAAGCATATCATCAACTTATAAACATAGAATAATGTAGCTGTCCTCATTTAAACTCTTGAAATCAACACAATGGTAAGAATTACATCGAGTGTATACATTCTCATTCATAAAAGTATCAAACTTAATATACCACCATATAAAATTTTCTGCAATGTGCACACTAAACTCTCCTTACCCTTGACCTCAAATCCTTGTGGTTGTAAAATATATATTTCTTCATTCAAATCACCATGAAGAAAAGCTTTTTTAACATCAAGCTGCTCTAAATGCAAATCTTCACTAGCCACAATACTTAAACTAGTATGAATAGAAGTCATTTTAACAACTAGAGAAAATATCTCATCAAAATCAATACCATGCTTCTATGCAAATCCTTTTATGAATAATCTGGCTTTAAATATTTTCTTACCTCCATCTTCTTCTTTCAACCTGTAAACCCATTTATTCTGCAAAGCCCGTTTACCTACATGTCACTTACATAAATCTCCTATCTGATTTTTCAGCAAAGAGTCCATTTCTTATATCATTGCAGACTCCCACAGAAGCTTTGTATCCACCTACATAGCTTCATTATAACATTCAGGTTCACCAGTATCAGTTAATAAAATAGAATACAAAGAGGGTGAAAATCTATCTGGAGGTCTACTTAGCCTTGTTGACCATCTAACATTCACTGGGGTGTGTGGTATTTGTTGTTGTTGTTGTTGTGGAGCATAAGGAATTACTTTAACATTATCTTTTAGAGTATCATCCAACTCTACATAATCAGTGTCTTTCTTCTCATGCTGTCACAACAGATCTTTGTACAATATTTTCTCATTGAATATGAAATCCCTTCTTACAATTTTATGATTTTCAAAATTGAAAAGTCTATAGCCAAATTCATCTATTCCATATTCAAGAAATACACATTTCTTTGATTTTTCTTCCATCTTGGTTCTATTTTCAAAATCTATATGTGCAAATGCTTCACAACCGAAGGTTCTCAGAAAAGAGTAACTTACCTTCTTACTAGTCCATGCTTCCTCTAGAATACCATAACCCAAAGGAGTAGAGGGAACTCTATTAATTAAATAAATAAAATTATTTACAATCTCTTCCCACATGTTTAAGGGGAGCCCAGAACACAATCTCATAGTCCTTGCATGCTCCATTATTGTCCTGCTCATGCATTCAACCACTCCATTTTCTTGAGGAGTTCTTGGAACCATTTTTTGCCTATGAATACCATTAGAGGAACAATAATCTTCAAATTATTTTATGCAATACTCACCACCATTATCAGATCTAAGACATTTTAATCTTTTACCAGTCTCATTTTCAAGCTTTTCCATTTTTTAAAATTTTCAAATACTTCAAATTTTTGCCTAAGGAAATAAATCTAGACTTTCCTAGTTGCATCATCAATAAAAGTAACATAATACATAGAGACATCAAGGGAAGATACATGAGCTATCCCCCATACATTTGTATGCACAAGCTCTAAACTTCATCAAGTACCCATTGTAGTTTCACATAACTCAACCATTTCACTAGGTCTTCTTGTTGTCTCTTATTTTTAAATCTTCTTCATCAATCAATTGATATGGCCCTGTACAAGATAGAAACTATCTTACCAATTAAGGTTTGACATCAATGGAAATATAACAATTATTTCAATTGTAGTTTCCAACATTGGTCACATGTGTTTCACTCTCCCAAGTACTATTGAATGACCCTCTTTTAAGTCATGTATTTTACACTTAGTATTAATTGTCCCTTGAGTGTCTCTTCATCTTTACAGTTATCTTGTAAAGTTAATATTTAGTGTTGCAAAGTTGTGAGTGATTTCTAAAGGTTAAGTAAGATGTCTCTTCATAGGTTCATAATTTTTTGTGATTATTGCTTGGTAACCTTGCAAGGTTGCAAAGGATCCCATGAATGTAACATCAAAATATTTTCCCAACTTTGTGATGGTTAGAATCATTGAACGCTGGAGTTTGTGAAGATGTGAGTGAACATTAAAATGCCACCACAAATGAGTCCCAAAACTTTACAACCTAGAAGAAATAGATAATTCCTTGTCTGTGGAGTAGCGAGATGATTCCATGTGTCACAAATATCCCCACAAGAAGAGATGGATGGTTCTCAGGTCTTTGCAAGGAGAAATGATGTTTGTGAATGATAGGTGGAAGGCTACGAATGATCACCACGTGTCCAAGAATGGAGGAATAAGTTGAAAAATAAATGTGTCAATACTTTACAATGGTTAATAGTGATTTCCAAAACTACTTGCAAGATTACAAAAGGGTTCTTTAAAAGTTATACTAAATATTTTTTCTCCTTCACAATGATTAATAAAGAAAACCTTGACAACTTGCAAAGTTATGATGGATTAAAGGGAATTAATGCAATTGTTGTTTGTTATCTCTATGGATATTTTGTTTTCATTAGTTAAGGAAAAGTCATATGTGTCAGAAGAATCAATCGGTGAAAAGGAAGAAACCAAATATTTGACTAGTTGGTAATATACACCGAGCAAGCTAGTGTAGTCGGTAAAGCACACAACCGAGTTAAAGACACTACAATGAGAGGCTACAATTATTTAACACCGAGCACATATGAAGTACACCGAGTTGAGAGTTACCGAGTACTAAAGATCAAGTTAACCGAGAAAAGATAAGTTACTCTACTGATTTACTTAATTGGTTGTAACACAGTAAGGACACATTTAATGAATTGATACAACATTAATTATGATTCTACAATGCACAAAGATCAGTTTGTTACATGATAAATAATCGAGATAATTCAAAGAGAAGATCTGAGAAGAAAACTAAGTGGTTAATTAAACTTTGTTATTTCCAAGAAAAACACCAAGTACCAAGGTAAAAGTGACATAGTCACCAAGTGGAAAAGAAGATCTAACAATTAAAACAAATCACAATGCACCTAATGCATAAGATTAAGAGGCAATAAATCTTATATTTAATGGATTATTTACAGAGAGAGACATAGAGAGTGATGATACAGAGAGGGATGATACTATTAGTGAAAGTAAAAGGAGTTATTTGAAGAACAAAGATCAGAGAAGAAAGCACCAAGAAAATATCTAGCTACAACAAAGAAAATCTGAGCAGTGTTACAGTTTTGTAATTGAGGTAACACAATAATTCAGAGCACATAGAGTCTGATCAATATTTGTTATTGATGTAATATAAAAGACATTGTTAAGTTGTTGATACTATTATATTGAGAGCTAGAAATCCCAATACTGGGTAGATATTAACCGGTCTGATATTTGTAAAACCTTTAATAGGGTACATTTCTAAGTGTAGAGATTGTAAAATCCTCTAACCAGGTAGACCAAACAAGTATTTGTATACTCTTGACCGGGTAAGCTATCAAAATGGCTAAACATTGTATACTATAGTTAGTGAAGGTTGTGGGTATCATCCCCACCACAGTTTTGTCCTCTAACAAAGGATTTCTACATAAACAAAATCATGGAGTTATGAGTTCTTTTACTTGAATATTTTGATGATATGTTTTATGAGTTTTATATTAATTTCATATCAAGTTATTGAATTCAGTAAACAATAGAAGTAGTATATTATTATAAGAAGTTTCAATTATAATTTTTTTTTGGTACTGAGTCACCCCTCCCCTCCCAGTCCCAACTTTCCATAGTCATTCCAACAATTGGTATCATAGCTACTACTCTTGATTTATAATGTTTGATCACCTGAGAGTTAAAGATCTTAGTCATGGAAAGTTTTAGGCAATTCAAAAGGATTGATGGTCTTGAATTTGAGTTGGAGAGTGCAAGAGGGTTAATCATTGATCTGAAAAAGGAACTTGAGAAGTCTCTAAGGATTATATTGAAAATATATGTTGAACTAAAGGTTAAAAAAGAACAAGTTGATACACTTGATAAAACATCTAAAGGTAGTGTTACTGATGAGTTAGAGACACCTATAAAAGAAATAATGGAAAAGAATGATACACTTACCAAGAATTTGGACCTAATAAAGATTGATCTTGAAACTAGTATGATAAGAATGACTGAATTGATTGAAGGAAAAAAGATTGCTGAAGATGAGAATAAAATGGCAGAAGATGATAAAAGAAAAGTTGAAATTAAGGTATTAGAGAAAGATAATAATATCATGAGAATGACACAAATTCACTATGATATGATCGACCAATTTCTAAGTGCAAATAAAGATAACACAAGCAAAGAATTTGAGAACCAAGCACTGAAAGTTGAAATTGAAAGAATGGATCAAATACTGAAATTTGAGAAAGATGCAAATGCAATACTAAAAATAAATGAAGAAGCATTGAAATGTCTAGATCAACAATTGAAGAATCAGAAGCAAAGGAATAAATAAAACAAGAATTATATTCAAAGAGGACAACACTACCGAGAAAAGAGAATCATTAAAAGTAGAGAAAGATGAAAGTACTGCACCCCCATCAAAACAAAATAAGCCAAGTTGCAATTATTGTGGGAAGCCTAGACATATTGCGAATGTCTATAGGATCAGGAAAGGTAAATCACCAGGTACACCTAATTTTGATGGTTATTTTTTAGATATAATAGATATGGACATCAAGAATTTGAATGCATAACTAATCTTGCTAACATTACAAGGAAACCTAAGTTTGATGGTTATTGCAAGAATTGTAATAAGTTTGGATACAAAGCTGAATAGTGTAGAATAAAGAAAAGAAATAACAAATGGAATCCTAGCCGAGATAATACTAACCAAGCATGCATTTATATACCATGGGACTATAATACAATAATTTCATGTTTATCCTGTGGAAGGTATAGACACATTGCTTCAAATCGCATGTTAATGAATCCAAGGAACAAAAGAAGAGCATGGAGAAACCCTGACATGACATGTTTTCATTGTCATAAGGTAGGAGAAATTGCAAGAAATTATAGATACCGATTTGATGCACCGACCAAAGATGAATCTGAAGTGAAAGCCCCTACCACTATTGATGAAATCTGAGAAAAAATGAATAGAATCTAGAGGAGAAATACTCAAGATGAAGGAACATCATCCAGAAGCACAAACTACACCATCTCTACAAAGTTGGTTGCACTGAGATCCACCTAATTGGTGAGAGGTATGTAGGAACTGCATGCTTATAATAAATCCCACTCTAGTTCCTAGAATTAGAGTTGATATCCATATCAACATATTAAGATGTATTTGGATAAGTTGTGAAATTTTTTGGATGAACATTGTTATATATGGTTATTTTGTTTAACTTGGTCAATAAAAGTAACCATGTAGTCAGTATAAAGGTAAAAAGGGACTCGACAAGAGAATTTATTTCTCATTAATAGAGCCGATGGGAGCCCTAATCATGAAAGGTATAAATAGATCATTTTGCAAATCATTTGAAACTAACATTTTCAAAAGACCATTAAGCATATTTGTAGAGAGATTATGCCAAAGTGAATTCAAGAAATTTCAAGGTATTTACAAATATTTTCAATACATTTGAGATACATTTCTGAGTTATATTAATGTAGAGGGCATCGATGCTGGTCTTCAAGTCTGCATGTGATCCATTATCTTTCCCCTTAAACATTCATTTGAGGCTCAAAATATTTTGATACTCCAAGACCAATAGTTTTTAACATCATATAACAACATCTATTAAATATTAAACTCACAATCAATCATTGATTCATCTCACCAAGTTTGACAGCTATGCTCCACCACCTTGCAGGATGGATTCAATACTCCCATGACAACTATATCAAAATAAATCCAATCACAATAATAACATTGGCTAATATCATACTTCTTGATGAAATACTAAATCAACCCACCAATACTCACACTACCTTCGCTGATCTATTGCGGTACAAGTCTGCCACCTTTTCCATTTGCAAATACCGAGCTTGAGGCAAGATGGTTTTTGCCGGTCACTATGGAAATGATACTTAATAACATTTGGCCAATTACTCTATAACTCTCTTTACACATAAACATCTCATGGGTCTCTTTCAAAGCAACCATGAAAATGTTACCTCTCGGGATCCTCCATGCGAAATAGATAGTTTGTTAACGCTCGAGAGTATTGCATGGTATAAACTAATCATTGTTGCATGTAATGGTTCTTAACAAAAAAACCGAAGCATATGATAATATAGTAACCGTTCAAGAATTAACTCTCATCTTTTTAAATTATTCCGCTATCTTCATAAACTGTTTTGCACATCCCAAACGGGACTGTCACAAAACTGAAACATGAGCAAAACCAAACTGTTATCATCGTTTGCTAAAATTCAAGAACCCTATATATATATATATATATATATATATA
>MU223593.1:930451-940990 GCA_018584345.1 Thuja plicata
TGATAACACTCAATCAATACAGAAATCCTCAAACTTAAACTGTATAAAACATGTGTATTAAAGATAGAACAACTACATGAGACTTGTGAATTCCATTTATTGACTTCATTAAAATACATTCCATTAGACTCCAAAAGGATACATAATATGGATGGCCAAAGAGCCCAATTCTTTTCGAAGTCTTTTCACTATCCCCAAAACCTATTTTCTATCCCCTCACTTTGATTACAAAACATTGTCTATATAAAGACAACGTCAATAGTTACATAACCATATGTTTCCCTTCTACACTTTGTATTCCAATCAGATACAAATGCACTTGGCAGGTTATTGCAGAATTTCTAAAAATGTTTAGGTTTTGATTTGAATACATTTGAATATCTTTTAGAGGTAAGGTGAAATTAAGTCTTTTCACGGGTGCCACTACACCATACTACCGAACTTAAAATGTTTCATCCCATGGAAATGTGCTGGTGAGAATCTACAAACAAATCTTTGATCTTTGCCACTAGTGGATCGATGCTTCTGCTACTTTGTCGTGCTCTCTCTCTCTCTCTCTCTCTCTCTCTCTCTCTCTCTCTCTCTCTCTCTCCCTCTCTCTCAACTGACTCCCATCAATGGAGTTTATGCTGGTTGCCTTTAATGGTGCTTCTACCACTGCACAGTCCACTCGTCCATGTTGCTACACAACTTCTATCTCTCACTTGGGATTTCCTTCATTCCTCTTTCCCCAAGACTTTTGGCAACACACAAGACCATCTCCCATGGTCTTTGGTAGACCTTCCTGTCCACCCACTGTAGATGAATGAACTGGCACCAATATGCAACCAAATACTTCATAACAAGAATCTGAAATAATTACTTTACTGCCTAGTGTAGATCCCATCTACATGCTCAAAATATTTTGAGCTTTGATACCAATCTAATGCAGAGGGCATCAATGCTGGTCTTCAAATCTGCATATGATCCATTATATTTCCCCTTAAACATTCATTCGAGGCTCACAATTTTTTTATACTCCAAGAAAAATAGTGTTTAACATAATATAACAACATATGTTAAATATTAAACTCACAATCAATCACTGATTCATCTCACCAAGTTTGACAACTATGATCCACCACCTCGCGGGATGGATTCAATACTCCCATGAAAACTATATCAACTTAAATCCAATCACAATAATACCATTGACTAATATCATACTCCTTGATGAAACACTAAACCAACCCACCTGTACTCACATTACCTTCACTGATGTATCGCAGTACAATTCTGTCACCTTTTCCATTTGCAAATACTGAGCTCAAGCCAAGATGGTTTTTTCCGGTCACTATGGAAATGATGCTTAATAAAATTTGGCCGATTACTCTATAAATCTCTCTGCACATAAACATAGCATGAGTCTCTTTCAAAGCAACCATGAAAATGTTACCTCTTAGGCTCCTCCACACAAAATAGATAGTTTATTAACGCCCGAGAGTATTGCATGGTATGAACTAATAATTGTTGCATGTAACAGTTCTTGACAACAAAACCGAAGAATATGATAATATAGTAACCATTCAAGAATTAACTCTCAGCCTTTTAAATTATTCCATTGTCATCATAAACCATTTCGCAAACATCCCGAACAGGACTGTCACAAAACTGAAACATGAAAGAAACTAGACTATTATCATCATTTGCTAAAAATCAAGAACCCAATATATATATCAATATGGATTGCTTAGTGTCGGCTATTAAAAATTCAAAACCTAATTTCCTTTACTGTTACATTCTTCATAATGGAAGACCAAAAACAAGAAAACTGATAACACTCGATCAATACAGAAATCCTCGAACTTAAACTGTATAAAACATGTCTATTAAAGATAGAATGACTCCAGGAGACTTGTGAATGCCATTTATTGACTTCATTAAAATACATTCCATTAGACTCCAAATGGATACATAATATCGATGGCTCTCTGGTTGGAGGCCAGAGAGCCCAATTATTTTTGAAGTCTTTTCACTATCCCCAAAACCTATTTTCTATCCCCTCACTTTGATTACAAAATGTTGTCTATATAAAGACAACCTCAGTAGTTACAAAACCATATGTTTCCCTTCGACGCTTTTTATTCCAATCGGGTACAAATACACTTGGTAGGTTATTCTAGAATTTCTAATCATGTTTAGTTTTTGATTTGAATACATTTGAATATCTTTTAGAGGTAAGTTGAAATTAAGTCTTTTCATGGGTGCCACTACACCATATTACCAAACTTAAAATGTTTCCATGTCCCATGGAAACATGTTGGTGAGAATCTACAAACAAATCTTTGATCTTCGCCGCTACTTGATCGATGCCTCTGCTACTTCATCTCTCTCTCTCTCTCTCTCTCTCTCTCTCTCTCTCTCTCTCTTTTAGCTAACTCCCATCAATGAATTTTATGCTAGTCACCTTCAATGGTGCTTCTACCACTGCACAGTCCACTCATCCATGCTTCTACATAGCTTCTATCCCTCACTTGGGAGGCCCTTCATGCCTGTCTCCCCAAGACTACATGTTAATGATTCAAAAGGCATCTATGGAGAAGAAATTGATGGAGGACCTACTGCAAAATATTTCTATAGAAAAGGTAACTCTTTTTGAGTTATATTCCAAAGGTGAAGAACAATTGCAATCCATCATTTTATTATTTCATAAATTTTTAATTCTTTCTAACTTTACTGAGGACATTGAGAAGGAGGCATATATTGAAAAGAGCTGACTGAGAAACTTACAAAGCTAACTACCAAACCTGGAGAATTCCATACCTACTACTCAAAGATATAGGAACTCATGAGAGTTCAGCTCTCATTCAGACATGAGTAAGACAAGATGAGATTAGAGTTGCTTGAATTGCAAGCACTATTAATTCCCCATATGCAATCAATGCAGATACATCTAAAGAAAGGAAAAGAACTAACAAATTTTCTAGAGCTTAGCACCCTGGATACTATAGTTGATCTATCATCATAAATAAATGAGCATATTATTATATTAAAAAGTCTATGAGACACTTGGGAGACTGTACTAGCCAGATTACAACAAAGGTATAAACACATTTTTGATACTTAAGTTCTACTGTCGAGAATTTTTGTCAAAAAAGGGGGAAACATAGATAAATAGAGAGTCAGATATAGAGCTCTACAAATTAAAAAAAGAAAATAGATTCAATACAAAATAAAAAAATTATATATGTGAAAATAAAAAAGAGAACAACTGTACATATTTTGTATAGAGAGTAAAATCTGAGGGGGAGTTACTAATTTTGATGACTTTGAGGTTTTTGTCAAAATTCTCAACTAATGTCAAAGGGGGAGATTTTTATCTCTATGGATATTTTGTTGTCATTAGTTAAGGAAAAGTCATATGAGTCAGAAGAATCAATCGGTTATAAGGACGATACCAAATATTTGACTAGTCAGTAATATACACTAAGCAAGCCAGTGTAGTCGGTAAAGCACACAAATGAGTTAAGGACACTACAATTAGAGACTATAGTTCCTAAACACCAAGAACATATGAATTACACTAAGTTGATAGTTACTGAGTACTAAAGATCAAGTTAACCAAGCAAAGAGAAGTTACTATATTGAGATACTTAATCGATTGTAACATGACAAGGACACATTTAATGAATTGATACTACATTAATTATGATTCTACAATGCACAAATATTAGTTTTTTACACAATAAATGATCATGATAATTCAAAGAGGAGACTTGAGAAGAATATTAAGAGTTTAATGAAAGTTTGTTATTTCTAAGAAAATCACCATGTACGGAGGTAAAAGTGATGCAGTCACTGAGTGGAAAGGAAGATCTAACGGTTAAAACAAATCAAAGTGCACCTAACACATAAGATTAAGAGGCAATAAATCTTATATTTAATGGATGATTTATAGAGAGAGATAGACAGAGTGATGATACAGAGAAGGTTGATACTTTTAGTGAAAGTAAAAGGATTTATTTGAAGAACAAAGATCAGAGCAAAAAGCACCGAGCATATATCTAGCTACAACAGAGAAAATCTGAGCAGTGCTATAGTTTTTTAATTTAGGTAACATAATATTTCAGAGCACATAGAGTCTAATAAGAATTTTTATTGATGAAATATAGAAGACATTGTTAATTTGTTGATACTATTGTATTAAGAGCTAGAAATACCAATACTGGCTAGATCTTAACCGATCTGATATTTGTAAAACCTTTAACAAGGTACATCTCTAAGTGTAGAGATTGTAAAATCCTCTAACGAGGTAGACCTAACAAGTATTTGTATACTCTTAACCAGGTAAGCTATCAAAATGGCTAAACATTATAAGTTCTAACTAAACACCCTTTATATTGTAGTTAGTGAAGGTTGTGGTATCATACCCACCGCAGTTTTGTCCTATAACCAAGGATTTCCGCGTAAACAAAATCATGGAGCTTTGAGTTCTTTTACTTGAATGTTTTGATGATATTTTTTATGAGTTTTATATTAGTTTCATCTCAGGTTATTGAATTTGGTAAACAACAACAACAATATATTGTTATAAGTGTGTCTGTGAAATAGTGCACTTGTTACCTGCAACACAACACTTCAGTAGGTCATTATGTTAGTAAAAATAAGGTTAGTAAAGCATGAAAATCCACTAAAATTGACCTATTACTTTCTAACTAGGAAGAGTGTGAAAAATAACATAATAGCCCTCAGATTATGCCTTTTCTAGTGACATATACAACCTAGCATGAAAGATTCTATTAAAAACAAGAAAGATATCTAAATAACATGCATTCTAGTTCTAGAAATGAAGATAATAACAATACATAAACATGGAAACTAAATGTTACATGAATCTATATAAATCCTAACAGCATAACAATGCATTTTCAATCTAAAATGAAGGCTCATTTGTGCTCAAAAACTCCTTCTATTTATAGAAGAAATGAGGAGAGAGAGAGGGGAGAAGGGTCATTAATGGAGTTGCAAAACACATTAATGAAGTGTAAGAGGAATAAATGCCAAAGGCATTGAAGAGGCATGTGCTTGAGGAATATGCCTTAAATGCAAGCATTTAAGAGGCATGGAGATGTCATATGCATTAAATGCAAGCACTTAAGAGGCATGGAGAGGGTTTAGGCAAGGGTCCCATGAGGGGGGCTTGTGCTCTATTTTGTAGGAAAGAGAGGTCCCATGAAATTTTTTTTGGGTGGCTAAAGGTTTATTTGGAATCTTTTCCTCCAAAATAGGAGCCCCTACTTTTTAGGCCTCTAAATTTGAGCGGGTGGAAATGGGGTGGGGCTGGAAATAGCCCCACCAGCTTAGGAAAAATTTCTACCATATGGCAACAATTACTCATTAGTTTCCCACAAAAAAATTAAAATTTAGAAGGAAAATAAAGTTTTTTCTTTTTATTTTATATATTTTAAATTTAAATTCTCTCAAACTTCCTTAAATTTAGTAGCTGAAATTTTTAAGATACATTTTATAAAATTCATGAGACCACTCACCTTCAAACATTCCTAAAAAATCTCAGCGGCCTACAGCTCTATCTTTAAGGAAGCCCCCCTCCATGGGACCCTAGCCTTAGAGTCAAGCTTCAGAAAGTCGACTTTCTCAAGTGGGTTGAGCTCCTGATCATATTTTTAGGAATGTGACATCTTTAGGAGGTGGGTTAGAGTGGGATTAGGATTAAGATTAGATTTAGCATGGGTGAATAGGTTGGGATGGGTTTGAACCCAGGGTCAAGGTGGTTGAGGTAGGTTAGGTTGGGGTTAAAGGGAATATTAATGAAATGAATTATATTAAATATATTCATTAAAAAATAGTAATATTAATTATTTAAGCCTTTTATTACTTTAGATAATTAATTAGGACTATAGCCGATTAATTAGATTAATTTAGGCTAGAAGATAGGATTTTTGCAAGTGATTTGATATAATAGGGATTTATTTAATTCCTTTTAAATTAATTACCTTAGCTAGGTATTGATTTGAATGAATTATGTTAGCCGATTGAAGAGTTGTCTGAACATAATTGGGGGTATGATCACACTTAGGGATAATAGGTTCTATGGTCAGAGCAGACCAAATCCAGGTGGTTACATTTGCCCCTCTTTGAATTGATGTGCGAGAAACATATTGATTCAAAGAAAGTTTTTTGATTTTGACTTCAGAAAGATTGAGAATTTCGCTCGTGATCGAACGAAATGCCTGATGAGATTAGTCTCATACTTGATTGAACTAACATATAGAATTGAGTTTGAACTTGGTTTTTATCCAAAGGTCAATGTAACGGATGGAATGGATGAGTTACCAAAATGTAAGATAAAATATAGAGGTAGATGTATATATGTGAGTTGGGGGGTTGATTTGATTTATAAATTGATTATCTTGAAATGTAAAGCGTTGATGTGTAAATTATTCTTTGAATTACCTAGATTGTATTGGATTCCTTAACCTTAATTGAATTGTATTGATTAAGTATTGAAATTGTGATTAAGGAGAAGATAAGATGTTCCTTTTTTGTCCTCAAATGCACAAATGGGAGATCCAAGTTGATCAACCCAAGAGAAGGGTTAATGCACAAATGAATCAACTATTTGGAAAGGAGAATAATAAAGGAGATACCTTAAATTATGTTAATTATATGTATAGAAATGATATATGACTGTAACTGAAAAGATCTAAGAAATGCACTAACCTTGAAATATTACAGATCAAAGAATGCTATTTTCTGAGGTCTATAGACTATTTCTGGAAAAAATGATAGTTGATACTAAACCAAAACGCAGAGACGAACAAAACCCAGAAATCATTTTCCATTCTAATGTCATCTTATGAAAAAGGTTGACCTTGACCCACAAATGTCAACCCTAACCCAATAATGTCGACCTTGACCTGCACAGATCTGAAAGTGACTTTGTTCGCTGATACTGAAAGTTTGCCAAAAAGGGTATCCAGATCTGGGTTCAAATCCACTGTTCTGTACCTATACCTACAAGAAAAAGGAGATTGTTTTGCTATGGAGGAGGGGTTTGCCTTGGTCAAACCCCAGTTTTGGAATTAACCTCAAGTATATGTAATTGAAATTGCAGAAATGGAAAAAGTAAATGCATAAATTCACCTTGCTTGAAAAAGTCCTTGTGGCGGATTCGAATCCTTGAATCCACAAGTATGTTTCAAATGTAGAATGTAAAAAGGTAGGATGTGTTCAATCTCTTGCTTGTAGATCTCCAACACCAAGTCTTGAATGGGTTCTTGAATTTGGAAAAGGCTTGGAAGAAGGTGGATGGAGAGATCACCAAAGGGGCACCTTGTAGCTTCAATCCTTCAATGGCCTCCAATGGATCTCCTTCATGAAAATGGATACTTGAATGGATGAATTCTTGCTTGAAATCTTGCTTGATTGCTTGCTTGAACTTCACTTGATAATGCTTGATCTCAATTAAGAATGCTTGATGATAATTCTCAATCTTGCTTAGAGAAAATGAGAGAGAAAGCTTCCCTTTTATATGGAATTAGGGCACAATCTTCCAAGGAGGCCTACATAGGAGAATTAAATTCCCATTAAAGCCTTTAACCCTAGGAGAGGACCTATATTAAATATAGTTTAGGAATCAACGCTTTGAAACCTGAAATAGCCGACCCAGAAGCGGGAAATACTTTTTGCAAAGGCCGACCTCCTAAAACTGCAAGACCCCGAGATCTGAACCCTAGGTCAAGGTTGAGGTTGACCGTGACCTAGGTTAGGGTTGAGGTCGACATAGACCTAAAATGTCGACCTTGACTCTGAAGCCCAAAATCACCAATCTTCCATCCAGAATGTAGAAATCAGGCCAAATAGGAGTGGAAAGTGGAACAGAATAGGGAGGAAGCCATGTCAAGATCAGGAACCCATTCAAGGCGCTTACCATGACCCCAAATCACTTACCTGAAAGGCTAAACATGTCTACAATGGAAGTGCTTCCATTTTTTGACTATACATTTAGCCCCCACTTTAGCAAGAGTATGAGCTCAACACAAACTCTTGGTAAAGGAGAATATACAGAAAAGACAATATTATCGGAACCAAAAGGGATAAAGAAACCCTCAAGCCCCCAAGGGACTTAAGTCTTTATCAAACCTAAGATCATGATAAGAGAGACATCACTTAGTTAAGTAGAGAGAGAGAGGGTGTGATTATATTGCCCAATGAGAACTTATGTCTCAATGTGAACCACAGAAAAAGTGTAATTGGAAAGATGGAATTGAACCGCCTAGTGAATGTGGCTACTCACTAGTCAACCCATCAGGGAGATCCGTTCTTAAAGGGATCAAATTATTGTAAATTGAAAACTGGCAGGATCAAGAGATCCATGTAAATTTAAAGTGGAGGGGTCAAGGGATCCTAAAAAAATAAAAATGTGTGACCATGCTTTAAGGATTAGTTTCTTTTAATTCATAAAGGGAAAAGGTTTGTATATCTTTTGAAAACTGTCTTGAATGTGTGTGTGTGCGAAAAAGTGAGTAGAGTGTATGCCCCCATGTTAAAGTCATTGCTAACACTTTAATAGGAGCAATGGTTTTAATAGAAACATCAGAAACTCTACAGATTACGTTTCCACTGCGAGATTCCCCCAGAGGAAGACAAATAAAGGGAAATGAAACATAAACATACATAAGAACACAAAAGGGATCTACCTAATGTGGGGTCAGTATGATCATAAGATAACATGTACATAGAAATATAATATTATTGCAAATGAATTGATATTATTCCCCAAAGAAAGTAGAACTACAATCACAAAGGAGGAAAGAAACTTAAGAATTACGAAGAGGAATCTTTTCAGACCAGAACCTGGAGACCAAAAAGAATTAGTGCTACCATGTCACAGATCCAAGCAGATTGTAAAAGGAAAAAAATTACAAACAATAGCACAATTACAACATAACATGAAACAACATATAGAAGAATGTAGATACATATGGAAGAATTGAACAACAGTTACGATTCTTTTATCACCTTATACCAACAAAGTAACAAGGATCGTATAAAAGAATCTAAAAAACATTTAGAAACACATTACGGGGGAAGCACATTACAACATACAAATACAAAAAAGGGCTACCATAAAGGATGAGCCAATCAAGCGTGTTGTCAACCTTCCCCATCTTGGCTTATGTTATTTAGGGTAGGTGGGCAACTCGCAAGAGGGACTATATCCAATATAGTAGGAATGATAGCCAGTTCCAAACAAGGATCCTCTTGAGAATCACAATTTTCATTACTAGGTGTAATTGTTAATTGAATTGAAAGCATATGAGGTAAATCATTATCAAGATCAATGGTCTCATATTCATCATTAAGATCAATAGGATCATCGAGAGTGTCCTCCTCATCAAGGTTGATTGAAATAGGATCCAGGATGCAAATAGGATCATCAAAATCATTAGTCTTAACATCATGAATATTAACATCCAATGCATTAGGCATAGGTTGATTGAATGTAGGTAATGAATTTCAAATCATAGAAGCACGATCTCTAGCATTAGCTCTACGCTTCTTACAATGTTCATTAGCAGATTTGTTACGTTGAACTTTATTTGGCAAATGTTGAGAACTAGAAGGAATAAAAATAGGTTCCTTCACAGGTTCTATAGGAGGATTCTCAATAGGTTGTAATGGAAGATTAGGAATTTGATCAATTTTATTAGCAGCAATAGATACAGGAGGTATTGTAGGAGTAGGCAAAAGACCACGGTTGGAATCAATCTGAGGCATACTTAACTCAACAATTTTGCGATGTTTGTAAGCTTGATATGAGTGAAAGAGATGATCAAGGCAAGAAGGACATGAGTTAGGTAATGAAGGCCAAAGAAAATTGAGAGTAGCACAATCTATAGGCCTAGAAGGTTGAAACAAACTATGATTAATCATTTTAACTTCTCCATTATGAATGAACTTAAGACATTTATGAATGGGAGAAGCGATAGCATGCATAGCAGTTATCAAAGGTAAACCAAATTTGATTTGGAATTGATCAGAAGTAGGAATAATGATGAAGGTGGACTCTATAACTTTACCACAAAGTTAAACAGGTAAATTAATAGAACCAAGTGCAGGATAAAGAAAGCCATTACAAGTTTGGATCCATGCATCAGATGAGTCATAAAAATCACATTGTAATCCTTTCATAAAAAGATTTTCCTCAGTAATGACATTGATTAAAGATGTGGGATCAAATAGACAACCACAAGTAGGTATCTTAGCAATCCTAGCATAGATATAAAGGGGACCATTGGGAGCCTTAATTGTTTCAGAATCATCAAAGGTAATTAAAAGTTCCCTAGGTCGCTTATCCTTAGTTTGTTTTTGAGTTTGAGGTGGAATTGGAAGTTGAAATGGAGGTGGATGATCTTGAACAATAAGTTGAGATGGTGCAACACTCTCCACATGATTAACAATGTTATTAAGATCATCCATCTTTGAATTAAAAACAATGTCTATAGAAGATGGTTGAGCTATAGTATTAGTATCATG
>MU223593.1:943287-975947 GCA_018584345.1 Thuja plicata
ATCAACCCAAGAGAAGGGTTAATGCACAAATGAATCAACTATTTGGAAAGGAGAATAATAAAGGAGATACCTTAAATTATGTTAATTATATGTATAGAAATGATATATGACTGTAATTGAAAAGATATGAGAAATGCCCTAACCTTGAAATATTGCAGATCAAAGAATGCTATTTTCTGAGGTCTGTAGACTGTTTCTGGAAAAATTGACAGTTGATACTGAACCGAAATGTAGAGACGAACAAAACCTGGAAATCATTTTCCATTCCGATGTCGTCTTATGAAAAAGGTTGACCTTGACCCACAAATGTCAACCCTGACCCAATAATGTTGACCCTGACCTGCACAAATCTGAAAGTGACTTTGTTCACAGATCTTGAAAGTTTGTCAAAAAGGGTATCCAGATCTGGGTTCAAATCCACTATTCTGTACTTGTACCTATAAGAAAAAGGAGATTGTTTTGTTTTGGGGGATGGGTTTGCCTGTGTCAAACCCCATTTTTGGAATTAACCTCAAGTATATGTAATTGAAATTGCAGAAATGGATAAAGTAAATGCATAAATTCACCTTGCTTGAAAAAGTCCTTGTGGCGGATTCGAATCCTTGAATCCACAAGTATGCTTCAAATGTAGAATGTAAAAAGGTAGGATGTTTTCAATCTCTTGCTTGTAGATCTCCAACACCAAGTCTTGAATGGGTTCTTGAATTTGGAAAAGGCTTGGAAGAAGGTGGATGGAGAGATCACCAAAGGGGCACCTTGTAACTTCAATCCTTTAATGTCCTCCAATGGATCTCCTTCATGAAAATGGATAATTGAATGGATGAATGCTTGCTTGAAATCTTTCTTGATTGCTTGCTTGAACTTCACTTGATAATGCTTGATCTCAATTAGGAATGCTTGATGATAATTCTCAATCTTGCTTAGAGAAAATGAGAGAGAAAGCTTCCCTTTTATATGGAATTAGGGAAAAATCTTCCAAGGAGGCCTACATAGGAGAATTAAATTCCCATTAAAACCTTTAACCCTAGGAGAGGACCTATATTAAATATAATTTAGGAATCAATACTTTGGAACCCGAAATAGACGACTCGAAAGTGGGAAATACTTTTTGCAAACGCCAACCTCCTGAAACTAGAAGACCCCGGGATCTAAACCTTGGGTCAAGGTCAAGGTCAACCCTAACCTAGGTTAGGGTTGAGGTCGACATAGACCTAAAATGTCGACCTTGACCCTGAAGCCCAGAATCACCAGTCTGCCATCCAGAATGTAGAAATCAGGTCAAACAGGAGTGGATAGAGGAACAGAACAGGGAGGAAGCCATGTCAAGATCAAGAACCCATTAAAGGTGCTTGCCATGACCCCAAACCACTTACCCAGAAGGCTAAACATGTTTACAATGGAAGTGCTTCCATTTTCTGACTATACAGTCAATAAAAATTATTTAAAGATACCAATTCTGAACTTGGTTGTCATCCAAAGATTGATAATATTGATTCCAAACTTGGTTGTCGTCCAAAAGTCAGTATGAAGCTGCCAGGAGCTTAGTAAGAATCTTTTAAAAATGAGGAAACATAACATATCTAGCTTATGATAACCAAATATTTCTATCCAACAATTTCAACTTAGTCAAGGAAACTATCATGACCCTAGTTTGTTTGATAACGAAGTTGTTTTAATGCTGTTTCAAGCAAGAATTTGATTGATGATAGTGTGATCATGCCCCCTTGGGAATAGAATTGAAGGAAAGAAATGAAATCCTTTTTTTAAAATGATGCATCACTTGCATGGAATGGGTAGGTCAGAAAGAAAGGACTAGAAGAAGTGAAGAAAGAAGGTGTGTTTTAAGAATAAACACACGAGAACCAAGTTAATCAAGTGAAAATGTGAGTGGTGAGACTGATAAAATGATGTCGGACCAAGATTTTTGATGAAATGTGCAAAAGGATGGATTTTCAGAATGGATTGAGCAATTCTGCATTTTTAGGAGCTATCGCAAAAAATGTTACTGTACTGCATACAAGACCTTAGGCACCTTTGATTTGGTTCTCGATTGATTAAAAAGAGAATAGAAATGGAGTTTTAGTTTCCTAAGAGGAGTTTTGGAACCCCTAAATAGCTCAAAAGACCAATATATATTTCAAAAATTACCATTTTACTATTCATTTTCACTTTTACCCATAGAAAATTTGAGAGCTCTGCAGAGAAGATGATGGTCAGTGTGAGGAAGCATTGTTTTGAGCTCAGTCATCGTCATCAGTGCCCGATCGATGATGCACCTCAGGTAAGTACTTGCAAAACTACCTTGTGAATTCTGTAATTTTGATTTTCATGTATTTATGTAGCTTGTAGAGCCCTTTCAATTTTGGGTCGCATCCGAGATTCAAGATCACACCCTATTAAACCCGCATCGCATTCAGTATTTCCCAGATCGCATCCTATTTTTCTAGATTTTTGCGTCACATCCAGGTTTTCTTGGATCACATCTGGTTTTCAATGTTTACCCTATCACATGTAGAAAAATCTAGTTTATGTCATACCCTGTTTGTTCAGGATCATACCCCATTTTTGGGGTCACATCCGGGATTTTTGGGATCGTACCCTGTATTCTCAATCACATCCTATTTTTCCAAGATTGCATCTGGGAAAAGAGATTGCACCCTATTTTTCCAGGATCACATCTCATTTTTGGACTTAGAAATTTATCTATTTTGAACTGTTTGTCTGCTATGGATCCTAAATCACTTAGCTGATTATGATTCTGTATTTTTGTTATAGATAGAAATTTTATTTATCTGTTATTTTGCCAAAAATAGGTTGATTTTGAGGTAGTTTCTTTCCAGGGTACATATCCAGGGTGTGTGCTTTCCTTGGATGGAATTTTTTCAGATGATGAGTAGGAGACAGTGGTCTTTTGCGAATTATGATCCTTGATTGGTTTACCTGATACAAGGGTAAATCGGGGGCTGTTGACTGATCTTGATGAGAGATGGCACTCAGATCACAACACCTTCCATCTCTCGACCGGGGAGATGATAGTTACTCCTGAGGTTGTATGGAGCATACTGCAGGTTCTTATTATTGGCCACGAGGTGTGCTTTAAGTCGACTTCTACCCTGGCAATTGGTGTAGCTCGTTAGTATTTCCAGGATGATACCATCGATTGGAGATACCTTTCTTGGGATTACATGTGCGATCATTATGATCGATTATCTATATATTTAGCAGGCTTGATTGGTGGTATCATGATGCTAGACATAGGACATCACAGGTTCCTCATTGGATGGGTAGACATGTCAGAGTAGATGGTCATCTCAAGATGGAGATTTGCATGGGGCAGCTGTATCTTGACCCACATGTACCGAGAGCTACATGAGATTGTTTACCACTATACCTGGAGCACGACTGTAGGTATTTTGATTCTATAGATCTGGGCCTTGGAGCACATCCTAGTGAAATGACCCATAGTAGACAGGAAGCGAGCACCTAAGTATCCTTATGTTTATATGTATGCCAACTTGATTCAGTAGCTCCATCTGGGCAAGGTAGAGTACTGGCAGAGACTTTTTGATGATATGACAGAGGTAGTATGGTGGCCATACTTAGACTGTGAGGAGTGGACCTCAAATGATAGACAGGTTCCATTTTTGTTTTAGAGCATGTACCTTATTAGGAGGACCAGATATGTTGTATTGTGGTTTGTTCATACCCGAGTCTTGAGACAGTTTGGCTGATGATAGGGTAGGACCCAAGACGTGACTGTATATGCTCAGAACCGTGATGAGGCACCATTATGGGTAGCCCAGCTTAGTTATGATACTGCCCATCAAGAGATCAAAGACATGGTTAGAGTAGATTGGGATCTTCACCGTGATGTTGCAAATGTAGGTTGTTCCGATGGGTATGCTGCAGAGATGCTTCAGCATCCATTTCCATGATTCACAGTGCCTGAGGAGGCCATTCCTTGTATAGAGGACCCGTTAGATTATGATATGGATGACTGTCCCACTAGAGGGAGAGGA
The DNA here is from genome assembly GCA_018584345.1 of Thuja plicata. Classification (NCBI taxonomy): domain Eukaryota; kingdom Viridiplantae; phylum Streptophyta; class Pinopsida; order Cupressales; family Cupressaceae; genus Thuja; species Thuja plicata. The sequence goes on from MU223593.1 coordinate 947,307, forward strand.
GGAGAATAGAGAGATAGGGGTGCTGGTAGACATGGAGGGAGGGATGGCGGTAGGGATGGAGGTATAGATGGGAGACGTCCTCCCCCAGATGATGGTGATGATGGTGGAGATGATAGGGGAGGTGGAGCTATGGGTGGCACTGCAGATGTAGCTAGTGGGAGTGGAGAGGGTCGGTGCACTTGATTTAGATTTGTTTCTCCCTAGATAGATCTAGGTCCTTTACTTATGGGGGAGCAGCAGAGATAGCAACAGTAGAGGCAGCCTGATATATCATAGGACAGAGCTTTAGGACATGATTCTAGAAGGGGTTCTGGTAGAGATGGGGACCCACTATCCCAGTGTGAGTGGGGGAGAGAGCAGTTGAGAGCACGTATCACCACTTTAGAGGCTCTATTGAAAGATAGGGATGCACATATAGAGTGTCTCAGGGAAGAGAAAGATAGACAGGGTGATATGCTCATAACAAAGAGAGATGCATAGGCTCGGATAGCCACTCACTAGGGATAGAGAGCAGCCTATTACTTTTCTTTATACCATGCTACAATTCTAGAGGGCCAGAGAGCACTTTTTTATTCATGGGTTGCCCAATAGTCTAAGGGAGCTATGCCTCCTCCACCACCATTTGTACCACCACCACCTCCTCCTCCTCTAGATTAGGGAGAGGGAGGAAGGCAGAGATGATTATGTATTTTGTCACATAGGTATATTGTATATCTAGATCCTTCTGAGATCTTTCTTTTGTATGATGACACATGACATATATATATCTGATTCATTATGACCCTCTGATACTCTTTGTGTAGACTTTGTGCTATTTGGTTGATCTTTGTATCATGATGTTTTGAGATATATATTTGATGTAGTTGTTTCTAATTTTGACATGTTCCATGAGTTCCATATGCTTTGGTAGATTTGTTTGCACATGTGATTGTATCTTGGTTTTATGATGATTTAGATTATATGGTGACATTATTGATATGTTTGGATTTATCATTGATTTAAATATGTTTCAAATGATACAATGTAAATATGCAAATGTATGTTTTTGAGTTCTTTTGTATGCAAGTAAAATGTATGGATGTACTTAGGATGTAGAAATAAAATGCACAAATGCTGTGTTTTTGTATTTTTCCTTGTCTCTTTTTATGAATGCAAAATGTATGCTATGGATGTGTAATGATATAGATATCAGTAATAGTAAATGGATGTAATTAAATTGGATTTAGAAGAGAAAATAGAAATCTTTTTTTTTTGAGCTCAAATTCCTTATGCTTTTACTTCTTTCACAAATGCATCATACAATCTCTAAATGCAGCTATATGCAGACTCTTAGGACTTGTCACTGATTGGCAGATATTGGACATTTTTATCATCATTGGGAACTTTTTGGAATGGATACCACCTGCTAGTACAACCATTACTAATACCCACTAATATTATGAAAGTATGAATACTATGTTTATTGGAATATCGAAAATAGACTTAGGCATCAAGGCATAAAAGCCAGGATAACAAAATAGTCACCTTCCTTTTATTATATCAAATTCTGTGTAAGACAAGATATTGGACCCAAAATGACCTTGAAAATTCATATCCTTGGGTACATTATGCTTCGTATACCTTAGAATATGAGGTTATAAAATAGACAAGGAAATTATTCCAACCTCACCATAGTTTACACATAACAAAGATCAAAATATATGCGGCTATCCACTCATGTTGGGAGCTCTTACCATAAACATCCAAGTTAGGTGAAATTTATAGGATCATTTGGAACAATAACCATACACAGAAAACCAAGAAAATGTTATGCCCCCTGTCCTTGCAAATCTTTGTCTTTGCACAGACGTCATGGAGTAACTCGGAAGACATAACAACTATCAATTATGAATCAATCAAATAAAATTCATAACTACTTAGATGCCCCCAGTGAAAACATCATGGGTACTTAAAAGAGTTATAATCAAACCAAGATCAAACTGTGTTTAGGTAGTATTGAGAAATACTATTGATTCATTTTTCAAGTGCAGTAGTGATTCATCAATCAAAAAGTTGGAATTCAAGAAAATATGTGTTCCATGTCTGTGTATAACCTTCTTCCTGTTTTCAATCCAATGTAGGTCTTAGGAACACCGTTCATGTTAGTGCAATATTTGTGCCATCCTTGTTTCATGAAAGTGACAATTTAGTGCAAGTATTGAGAAGCATTGTGTCAGTAGACAAACCGTCCTATGATGACCTAGCAGATGTGACCTAACATACTAGAGAAGATGCCCCTAGTGTAGAATGACTTGATCCTAAGACTAAAATATAGACAAAATCCAAGCAAGGATAAGGCTCTTGTAAGGAAACAAAGTCAACTCTTAGCACAGGTGTAATCATGAAGGCTTAGTATCAGCAATGCATTGATAGATGGAGCGCAGAGTACAAGTGATGCCTAATTGCCAGGTTTTCACCACTTGGAAAAAACTCTTATTCTTTTTGCTACCAGGATACCTGTTTTACCAGGTTGTTATCAATACACTTTTCTCTTTTTCAAATTTTCTTTTTTTTTTCTATTTTTGCTTTTTTGAATTTTTTGTAGTATTAAGGCACTTGTTTTCTAGGTTTTCACCAAGGATACCTTTCTTCAGGACTTTTTCCACTATTTTTGGATTTCTTCAGGATCAATTTTTTGAATGTTTTTGGTATTTTCTGAGAACTATTTAACTATATAGGCTCTGCTAGTTGAACATCAAGCATAAAACTGCTTTAGATGTAGAGTGTTGATAGGATCTAGAAGGACGTCTCCCTCAAGGGTAGCTAGTTGATAAGCTCCAGTCCCAAAAGTAGCAGTGATAACATAAGGTCCTAACCAATTAGGTTCAAACTTTCCTTTCTGCTCTCTATTAGGCTGGTTCTTAGGATTCTCCTTTAGGATGAGATCCCCCACTTGGAAATTGTCATGGTTTAACCTTTTTATTGTACCCCTTGGACATGCGTGCTTGGTACACCTTCAGATGATCGAATTCATGTTGCCTACGCTCATCAAGTAGGTCTAAAGAATTCACCCTATCTATGTGGTACTGCACATCAGTAACAAGACCTTGCAAAGATATCTGCAAAGATGGGATTTCAACCTCAATAGCTAGTACTACTTCAGTGCCATAGACCAATGCAAATGTCATGGCTCCTATTGGTGTTCTAATGATTTTTCTATAGGCCCATAGTGCTAGATTTAGTTGTAGATGCCAGTCTCTTCCAGACTTACTTACACTTCTATGTAGGATCTTGAGAATATTCTTATTAGACGCCTCAGCCTATGCATTACCTTGAGGATAATAGATTGAGGAGCAATGTTGAGTGATGTGGAACTGTTCACAAAGGTCATCAATGTCTTGATTTTTAAATTGGCCCCATTGTCTTTTATAATTGATGAGGGTATCCCATATCTACAGATAATGTAGTTCATAATGAACATAGCCACCTGTTTGCCAGTGTCTTTGATTAGCATCACGGCTTCGACCCACTTTATGAAATACTCAATGGCCGTAATGATGAACTTCTATCCATTTGAATAATTGGGATATATTTGTCCAACAAAGTCAAAGGCCCATTGCTAAAATGGCCAATGTTTAAGGAAAGGTATAAGTTCTCTGGCAGGAGCATGGTTGAGATTTCCATGTGTTTGGCATTTATGACATGTTTTGGAAAATTGAATAGCATTTTTTTCCATGGTAGGCTAGTAATAGCCTACTCTGAGTAGTTTATTTTCTAGTGAAAATCTGTTTGAATGTGATCCACATACACTTTCATGGACTTCTTTTAACACGCGATCTAACTCTTTGAGTTCTAAACATCTAAGAAGCATACCGTCGAGACCTCGTCAATATAAGTTATTGGTTATGAGGAAATAATGCGATGCTATCCTAATCAAGGCTCTTTTTTCATTTCTTGATAGATTATTGGGAATGGTTTGGTTAGTTAGGTAAGGAATTATATTAGCATATTGAGAATGGTCAGGGGTGTTCAAAGCACATATTACTTGATATTGAGGGGTATCAAATGCGGGATAGGATAATTATTATACCAAGAAGTCATAGCAGAATTGATGTTCCTCTAGTTGTAACATGGACACCAATGTAGCCATAGAATCTGTAGCTTTGTTCTCTGTTCTGGGAATATTCTGGAATGTGATGAAGATGAATTAATTCTTTAGGTCATCAACCAGTTGTTTTTAGGGTGTCAAATTCTCATCTTTCATCTAGTAATCTCCATTACCTTGATTGATAATGAGTTGGGAGTCACCATACACATGTAACTCTACAATCTTCCATTCCATGGCAAGCTTAAGACAGTTTACTAATGCCTCATATTCAGAAATGTTGTTTGTGCATGGAAACATCAATTTGTAAGACTTGGGTATTTTGTGGCCTTGAGGAGTTATGAATAGAACTCCTTCTCCAAATCCTTGTTGCATGAAAGAACCATCGAAGTACATCTTCCATGGATACTCAGTTAAATGCATAATTGTCTCATAAGGGAATTCAATCCTTAAAGGTTCATCATCTTGGAGTGGTGAATTAGCTAGTTGATCTGTGAGGAATTTTCCTTTAATATCCCTCCTATCCACATACTCAATGTCAAATTCACTTAGAATGAGGACCCATTTTTCCATACATCCTGTTAATGCAATTTTGCTTAGGAGGTACTTTAAAGGATCTATCTTTGCAATGAGCCTTACTGTATGTGAGAGCATGTAGTGTCTCAATTTCTATGATGCAAAGACAACTCCTAAGCATGCTTTCTCAATAATGTTGTAATTGAGCTCATAGGAGACTAGTGTTCTAGTGATGTAGTAGATCGCTCTTTCTTTCTTAGTTTCATCCTCTCGTGTGAGAAATACTCCTAGTGATGTAGCCATAGCTGAAATATATAAGAGTAATGGTTTTCCATGGATGGGTGCCATAATAATAGGAGGAGTTTCTAGGTACTCTTTTAATTCTCTGAAGTTGGCTTCACAGTGTTCATCCCTTTTTAAGGTGACCCCTTTATGTAGTAATTTGGTAAAGGGTTCTGCTCTGTCTGCAAGTTGTGACATGAACCTCCGGATTGATTGAAGTCTCCCTTGTAATGTACTCATTTGACTGATGTTGCATGGAGGAGTCATCTCTAGTATAGCTTTGACCTTTGCGGGGTCTACTTCAATTCCTTTTGCTGAAACAATAAACCCTAAGAGCTTTCTTGATTGGACCCCAAAGGCACATTTCTTTGGATTGATCCTGAGTTGAAATTTCTCCATATGATCTAATATCTTTCTTAAGTTAGCAATATGAGTACTCCTTTCTTTGGATTTAGCTAAGGTGTCATCCATGTAATCCTCCATGTTTTTATGCATCATATCGTGGAATATAGTAGTAATTTCTCTCTAATATGTAGCACCAACATTATTTAACCCAAATGGCATGACATTCCAGCAAAAGGTTCCCCATGCGCATGTAAATGTAGTTTTCTCTTGATCCTCAGGGGCAATATTTATCTGATTATAGCCTGAGAAACCATCCATTAATGAATACATTTGGTAGCTTGCTGTGAGGTCTATGATCATATCAATATTAGGTAGGGGTAAGTCATCCTTAGGATTTTCCTTGTTTAAGTCTATGAAGTCTATACATATCTTGATATATTTGTCAGATTTAGACACTGGGACCACATTGGAGATCCACCCTACATAAGCAACGACTTTGATGAATCTAGCTTTCAACAATTTCTCTAGCTCCACTTTTACTAGCAATGCAACATGAGGATGCATCTTTCTTACTTTTTGATTCATAGGTTTGATCCTAGGAGCTATAGACAAGTGATGCATTATTAACTCAGGATCCAGTCCAGGTATATTGATATAAGACCATGAAAAGTTGATCTTCTTCTCTTTCAGGAACTCGGTGAACTGTGTCTTCTCCTCTTCTGACAAAGATTATGCTAGGTGTACTATTTGAGGATCTTCAATTGTGCCCAAATTAACTGGTTGTGTTGGTTCTATTAGATCTAAAGATATTTATTGAAAGTGCTCAGGGAGGATATCAAGAATCTCATCCTTTGGCACCTCAAAGAGGTTTTCAACATTAGATACATCTTTTGTTTTTACTATTTTAGGATCTGACACTGCCACAACGTGGTTTTCATCATCAGTTCTCCTTTTCTTTTTATTTTTCAATTTTTGACTGAGAAAGTTGATATCCTCCTGTGACATGTTCACGCTCCTTGCATTGGTGGAAGAAGGATAGGGTTCACAAGCATTTAGATAGAAAGCCAAGGTGTATTCATTAGGAAAGTCAAGGATAGGAGTAGGATTTATATTAGTCCAATCAATTAGGTCTATATTTATCAAAGACAAGGAGTCAGATTCTAGGAATGACAAAATCACGTTAGCAGCAAGACTATTAACTGACATGACATGTCTTGTTAACTTAAGTTCTTTGATGCTTAGATCAATAAGAGTCAGATCATCATTAAAAGGGTCATTGTTAGTTATATGTGGACCAAACTCTAGTGAATCATTAGTATAACTTTCATCATCATCTCTTCATAAAAGGAGGCTTCTTGCTTGTCACCTCTGAAGTTCTTCTAGACTTATGAGGACACCAGTCTCTCCATCAATGATTGGGGGAAGGAACTCTTCCTCTGCTTCAGTAATATCAATATTGTTGGGAGTAGTGTTAAAATGTTCACTGGGGGAAGATGGAGCTGAAAACATGTGAATTACATCTATTTCAATGTCCTCTGTGGTGACAGATAGCTCATCCCATTCATAATCATGAGAGTCTATTATTTCATCATTATACCTATTTAAGAATTTTGCAATAGTTATCTGATGTACTTGATTAGCCACCTATGGATCAAAGTGTGGTAAATCAAGGACATGTGTGATTGTGACTAACTTCCCCCAGTTAGGATGTGAATCTTGTTGTTAGGGTGTGTCTTCAATAATTGTTTCTATCAATGGTACCCCTAGATCATCCTCTATTGTGTCTCCTAACTCTTGAATAGGAGCCTGTGGTAACAAAGGGATGTGAAGATCTTGTGGTACCTCAAAGCTTGGTACATAGATCTCTCCTTGATAGTCAGGATTATCTGTGCCAACATGTAATAATCATTCATAAGACCATTGTTCTAGTTCTATCTCTTCTATTTCATCATTCCCTTTGTCAGAGATCAGACTATCTTTTGAAGTAGGTTTGTCACATTCATTATTAAAACCTAGTCCTATTTTGTCTCTAGTATTCCTGAACTCCATGTGTACAGGTTCAATAAGTCCTCTTCCTGTGTCACTTAGAGGTCCTTTCCCTTTGCATCCCATTTGCTTGAGGAGGTCGTATCCTTTACCATACTATTTCAGAGATATTTCTACATGTTTGACCTCAGCTTCCTTTGGTTCTCCTTTGCAAAGCCAGTCCAAGACTTCCTGTTCTTTTGTGTTATCTAAAGAAGATGTGGCTGCCTTAACCATTCCAGTTGCTTTGTGGATTTATAGCTCCTTTGATGCAGCAAGTGTGAAAGATGAGGAGGATCTTCCATAGGATCTTGGTGATATTGGTAATTCTGTCAGTGATGGAGTCATGTCTAGCTTGTATTCTCCCATACCTATTTCTTCAAGTTTTAAGGTTTTTCCAAAACTCTTCATCACCATGTCCTTGGTAGTCTCAGGAGCAATCTCATCCATAGCTTCCTTGTTATGTGGAATCATACTACCTGCCTTGATATTGTTGCATGTATAATTAGCATCTATTGGATATTGTTGCATGTTGTTATGTATAATTAGCATCTATTGGAATTTTCACCTCCACCCCATTATGTGGGAACTTGATACACTGGTGGTAAGTAGATGACACAACTTGCATTTCATGAATCCATGGTCTCCCCAATAGGATTTTGTAAGCCAGAGGCAGATCTATAACCTGACAGATAACATTTATTTCAATTGGCCTGACTTTGATGGGTAGAACAATAAGACCTTTAGAGGATCTTTCTTCCTCATCATAAGCTTTGATAGTTATTTTTCTTCTAGATTCAATGGTCTATTCTGAAAGACCTAGTTTCTTGATTAGATTAAGGGTAAAAATATTCAATCCTGCACCTCCATCTATCAATACACGTCTAACACAGGATTTATGAATGAGGACTTCAATATGGAGGGGTTGATTATGTGGATGTGTCAATGATTTATCATCCTCTTCAAAAAAGGAGAGGCAATGTGGCGCTGAGATGTGATTGACCATCGCTTGGAATTTGTCTATATCAAGGTCCTTTGGTACATTTGCGGCATGTAGGGCTTGTTACAAGATTTCCCTATGCACTGTGGATATTTTAAGCAACTCAAAAATGGAAATTTTAGCAGAGGTTTGTTGCAGTTGGTCCACCAAGTCATACTTTGCTACAGGAATAGTAACCATTTGTTTTTCTGCTGGTTTAGGGATAGTAACAATAGGAACCTTAGATGTTGATGTTGATTTTGAAGTAGAATGGGGTCCTTTAATCATGACTTGTGCTTGGCTCCGAGTCACTGCATTCAAATGGAAAGAAACACCTTTGATTGTGACCACATTAATTGATTCAGTTTTAATGTCTAGCATATTGATTATTTTATTGGAGTAGGTGTAGTTTACTTCATTATTGGAGTACGTGTAGTTTAATTCATTACCTTTTCCTTTAGATGCTTCCCCTTTATTGTAGTTAGGGAATGGTTTGTTGAATGCTGTATGATCTTTGTTGGTAGTGTGTCCCTCCACTTTGATTTTTCCTCCTTCAATGAGGTCTTGAATAACATGTTTGAGTTTAAGACAGTTGTTAGTCTTGTGTCCTTTGTTTTTATGAAAGACAAAGTAAGAGTTATCATCCCACCAGCTTGGTTTGACCGCTGGTTCCCATGGTTTGGAATATGGGATTGTGAGAACTTTGTTGTCTAATAGTGTCCTCACAATAGTCTCGAGAGGTTCTCCCAAAGGAGTGAATGTTCTTTGAGGTTTTAAAGTCCATGGTGGGCCCTTGCTATTATCATTGTTTGCTTTGGGTATGGGGGTTGTTACCTTGGCATCTTTGCTTGCTTGCATGCTGTTATTTAGATTGAACACCTTAGGTTTAGGACCAACATTGGATGCATCTATTACTCCATCATTGACAACATTTTTGTTCTTCTTCCACAATTTAGGATTGGAGTTGGAGTTGTTATATTTGTTTTCATTTTGAAGAGTAATCTCCCCCTTTTTGACCATAAATTCTTTGAAATGGAGGGCGTTCTTGATCATCCTATCAAAGCTAGGGGAATATTGCATTTGCAACACACAGTTCAATTATGGTACCAAGTTATTAACAAGGATTTCCATTTTATCAGATTTGGGAATAGCTCTTGAATACCATGCAAAGATTTTCCTCCACCTTTGTAGAAAGTGGGTAAAGGATTTGCCAGTATTTTTTTTAGTGTTGCATAGATCCATCATAGTCACGTCATGATGGATATTATAGGAGTAATGTTGGATAAACTATTGAATTAACTCCTTAAAAGTTTTGACCTTAGGTGTAAGTTTTGAGAACCATTCCATGGCGTTGCCTCCCAGACTTCCAAGAAAAAGTCGTATGAGGTATGTAGGTTCATGCATGTACTCTATGCTAAGAGCACAAAATTCTCTAACATGATCATGTGGATCGGTCTCTCCCGTATACTTGTCATATTTTGGCCTTACCAAATTTGGAGGGAATGGAACCATACTGATACTCTTTTCGAATAGAAATGGACAAATGGTGTCCATAGAGTATTTCATTTTAGGTTTATCCTTCTCTTGCTTGAGAGTCGCAAGCTCCATTTGCATTAAGGTAAGTTGTTTGGCGAGAATGGAAATAGGAGTAGGTACCTCCTTTTCCTTTAGTTGTTCCACATCATAATCCTTGGGTATTTTTACGCCAGTAGATGATAGATGGAGGATGTATTTCTCTTTATCTTCATCAATCATATTTTCCATTATCTTGTGTAACCTTTTTCTCTATTTGAGTTTATCTTATTCATCTTCAGTGATGTCTTCCTCACTACCTGATTCAAATAGAGGATGTTCAAATGTGGCTTCTTCTTCTTCATCAATATCTTTGTTCTTTTTGGTTTTTCTATTGTCATATTTGTCAAAAGCCTCACTCCATCCATGAGTGGACCTATCCATTTATGGAGAGTCTAGATTGAGTAGGGAACTGCGAGATTTTTCTCCTTGAAAGTGTGGTGATTTAGGAGGTACTTTCGATCCTTTAGATGTGTACTTGTTGCATCTTGTGTTAACCATGTATATGTATCTCAACTTTGTCAAAGTTTCCTGATAGTGTTAGGTAGTACCTTGAATTGTTCAAGTGATTGTGTCTAGGTGGAAGTATCATTTGTATTTTTGTGGAAGTAAATGATTCCAACGTTAGAGGGTTAGAATTCCCTGATAGTGAGCTGGGAATCAAGTTGTTTTTAAAAGTGGATAGACCACACATATTCAGATGGATTGCGATAAACTGATATGACATGCAAGGTAAAAATTTGAAAAAGTGTTTCGACATAGCAATAGGGAGACCAGAAAAGACAACAAGGATAGACTAAAGAGCCAAAAGGGTATCCAACTCAATTGAGTTTTCATGAGAAACTATTCTGCAAGTTCCCACTATCCTACATGCGAGCTCCTAGAAGCGAGCCAGGAAATACAATATACAAGCTACTGATGACCCTAGATGCGAGCTTGAACCCTAGATGTGATGATATGTTGACCAGATACAAGCTAGGATACTAGATGCTAGCCAGGATACTATTGAGCATTGTTTTGACACAAGCCAACTTGCTAGGATCTCAAGATTCGATTTCCTCTCTTGAAAGAATACCGGGGTTATTCCCAAGGTTCTTTGGGGTTGGGTCACAACGTCCTTAGTTACTCAATTGAAGATAAATGTGATTGTTCATGAGGAGGCCTTTGCTAGTACGTTCAAGACATCAAACTGCAAAATGCTTTAGTTCTTTTTGGTCTTTTTTGTTTTAACAAATATAGGGGGTTTGATAAATAGAATGCAATTTTGTATTTTCCAAGGTGTTTAGATTTTTCAGAATTAAAAGATGAAAGAGAGTAGAGAATAGAGTAACGAGAAATAATCATATGACTGAAAGTGAAATCCTATAGACATAAACCGTTTGTAAACCCTTCCTTGTGAATTGAATGATGGGAGAGATTTGGAGTAAACCCACGAAGCATAAATTAGACCAAGTCACAATTCACTACCCCATGGATGCAAGTGTTTGGAGAGAAGACGCATTCACTCGTGCAAGATATTCAAAATTGATCAAATCGTGAAGCCACCAAGATGTGCGCACCCATGAGACAAATTTATCATTAAGCCCAAAGATGATCTCTTCCACACATCCATCACAACAAGGTAAGGCAAACAACAACAAAATCCAACTAAAAGAAACGCGAATTCGAACACAATAAACAAGAGGCTCTCTGAAAATAATGAATAATACAAGCATACATTAAATAAATTCACATAGGTAGCAAAAATTCACACACCAAGAATGAAGCACCAATTGTATGTCTTTATTGTATTAAGAATCTGACCCTTTACATGGCTTTTGTGATTACAATATATAGAATTCGATCCATAACTCTAAATTCTGAATTTAGGGCATTAGAGAGAAAAAATAAATTAAACTAAAACTTTACTGGAAGGGAAACTATTCTTAACTGACACTAGATAACTTTCATGGATGTATGAACCCATTTACAATCAGTTTTCCCATGCAAGGAGGGTCAAACTCGCCAAGAAGAAAGAGAAAAGAAGGGGCTTCTTCAGAAAACTCAGAGTCTTCTTCCTGTTTCAGGAAGTCTTTCTTAGAATCTTCATTTGGAAGCTCATCTGATGGTGGAGACTGATAGGGAACCATTTTTTCTTTCAGAATGAACTCAAGATGACCACTTATTAGATCTAGAGTTCAACTGGTGTGGAAAAATGTGATCTTGCTGGAAACACCCATTTTTTTGGACCCTGAACTGAATTGTGAAACTTTTCTAGTGTCAAAATCTTTTAAGCATTTAATATTGAAACCTTGGTCTAGAGTTTGGACTTGTTGGAGGCTGAAAAGACCAAAATACCTAGAAGGCTGAAAATGATGAAAAATTGGAGGGCCGAAAGGCCAAAAATATTGAAAGGCCAAAAGGCCAAAAACTCAGAGGGCCGAAAGGCTGGGTTGTTGATGAGGCCAAAAGGCCAAAAATTCTGAAACCATCCTTAGAAAATCTTCAAAACTATTCTGTGACCCAAAGGGTCAATTTGAGAATACTTTAGGGTGTGCAGCTGGGAGCCTTTGTATGATCTCTTGGACTTCTTCATAGTTTATCTCCTTCCTTTTAGCCCTGTTAACTTTCTGTTCTTGATTTTTCTTGAAGGCTGTTAGCTCAGAAGTGAAGAATTGAATCTCTTCTACGTGATTGGCCATCTTCATCATCTCTTCCTTTGAATAAAACAATTATTGCAGAGCCTCCTTGGTCCCTGTACCTGCTCTGATGTCCCTGAATTGTTGGACCACTTCTTTGGATGGCCGTAAGACATGTTTATCTTCATCTCGGTATAGATCAAGGCCGATCCCTGTAAAGAAGATATCTATTTATTCCACCCATTCTAGGACCTCTTTTTTCTTTATCCAATATGGAAGCATGAAATTTCTCATAAATGTTGACTATCTTGGTTGTGCACTTGATCTAAGCCTCAAATTTGTCTAGCTCTTCACCTTCATATATCTTTACCAAGATTTGGAAGCACTGTTTTCTAATAATGTGTAAATCCTAGAGAGTGGCTCTCCATTTACTTGTCTCAGATTCTAGGCCACCTTCCTCTGTCATCAAATCTATTATATTTGTAGCCTCTACTAGAATAACCCTATAAGGTCTGAATATTTTCTTGATGGCCTCTTCCCCGCATTGCTCAAAATCCACCTTCCAATCTATACTTGCTTTGATGAAGGAGGGGGTTAGACCTGTTGGTAAGTCGGGGGCATTTCTTTTGTCCAATACTACCTGTAGTGAGGCCTTAAATAAATTGGGGTCAATGGGATCGACCATTTTGTGGATGAACCTCTTCAAGGTTTCGTTCTACTCAGTCAAAGCTTTTATGGCCTCTTCATCTTTACTCATGAAACCTAGAGCATGTTTGAGCCCCAAGGCTTCTAGTGTCTTGCTCCCCTCCCTGGTAGGATCCCCCAAATATACCTCCTTGAATGTGTAGTCTCGTGAAGTAGTTTGGGCTTGAGAGGTACTGGCTGATGGGACTGCAACCTGTGCCTTCCAGCGTCTCCTAGTGTCTTGGGTGACATATGACATTGTCTGCACTGGTAATATGATCGTTGTCTATTGAAATGCTTTCCCCAAGGATGATATGTTTGCATTTTCCTTTTCATCATCATCTATGTAAATTCTCTTGCTTAACTAGATTTCTCTAGTAAACCATGTGGGCTTACTAGATGCGGTGACTGGCTCATACACGGGTAACTTGCAAGACTAAATCCAAAATTTGTGACCTTGGGATCATCTCTTGGTTTGGCCCTTTCCCCTTTTCCTATCTTTTCCCCTCTTCATTCCCCTCTTCTTGGTGTTCTTCCCCTTTCTCCCGTTCATTCTCCACCTTGCCCTTTTCTTCTCCTGCCTCATCTTGTTTTCCTTGGCCTCTATTTTCATCACTCGAGGAGCTAGCAAACACTTCTGTATTGAGACCGGTCATGACCTTTGGTGTGGTTTCAAAAGGAGACATAGACTTTGGGTTTACTAACCCTCTAGGAGTTAGGATGTGGCAGAGAAAAGGGCTCAATGATGGTGGAGTAGGTGTTGGGAGATTTAGAATTAGAGGTAGAAGAGTAGTTGGTGGAGTTTGGAGAAATGGTGGGGGAGATAGAATAGAAGGTTGGGCAGTAGTTGGTGGAGTAGGAATGTGAGGGGGCATTGTGATTAGAATGGATTTTGTTGTGGATTCTTTTACAGGAAATTCTTGGGCGACTGTGGACTCCAGATTCCTAAGTCTATGATCCATTTTGGAGTTCTTTCCCATAATAGGTATATTGGGGTTTGGGTTAGTGAATTGAGTGGGAGGTGGAGTTAAGGTTACCCGTGGTTGGAAAAAAGAAGGACCACCTACCTTGTATCTAGTCTCACACCCCAGTGTATCTTGGCCCTAGTCTGAGAAACCTTTTAGACCTTCAAAGTCTGATATTTGGAACTCATCCGATCCAAGAACATCCAAGGGGTTACCTTGCTATTTAGGATCTTCTTGCTTCTTCCAACTAGTCTCCTTTTCTCTCCTTTTGTGGGATCTTTTTCTTTTGACTAGAGGGACATCTTCCTCTTCTTATTCTTGCAAGTCTTCTTACATGGTCTCCAATTGCAGGGACAGAGAATCTTTCTTTCTCTTGTATATCTTCTTTCTCTTTTCGGTGGAGGGAAAAGATTGTCCCAAAGTGGAGGGTCCTTCATCTGATGCAACCTATGCTGGGACCATGGGGGAATCTATCTATCTAGTCATTCTAGTCTTGGGAGCCTTGGGCATCTATTTTGACTCATATTCCATCACACATTCATGGCCATACACAGTGCTAGGCTTTTGTGGTGGTGCTTTCTTGTATTTTGGTGCTGTGTTTTTCTCCCTGCATTGTTTATCCACTTGTTTGGGTGGATCCATCAATGTCTTCATAGGTATTGGGCTCAGGTGAGGTCACAGCCATAGGGTGGGCTGCTGCATTGACAAGTCCTACTAATACAGTCCTTTGACCTTCCTTGTGGTTGGGTGCACCTCATCAGGAATTGATCCCAATTTACATTCTTGATATCAGTATTGGTGATCTCACTGTGCTTGTTGCCAATCTTTGATGGGGGATTGTTCCCCTTGTATTGGTACTTCATGGGTGAAGTAATCTTTTTGTCAGTCATTCTTGTGATAGAAAATGCAAGTATCAGTATCTTATTTGGAGAACAAATTGGAAGAAAGCTGACTAAACTAAGCAAACATAGAAAAATCTCTAAGTCACCGAGAATGCAGTTTTTTTGCATTTTCAGGGTTTCAGATAGCAAAAAATATCTCAGAGGCCGAAAAGGCTGAAAGTGTGAAAAGCCATCATTCGTAGTGAGTTTGTTTTGGACCTTTTGGTATCCAAAAGTTTGAAAGTTTTGCGGATGTCAAAACTCCCGTAGCTTGAAGACCAGGATTCAGAGACTCAGAATTGTCAGGATTTTGGGCCTTTTGGTGGTCTAAAATACCTAAAAGTCTGAACCTCCAAAACAACGATGATGGATAGGACTTTTAGGGATTCAGACCTTTTGGGGTTTTAGACATTTTGAAGGTCTGAAACACCAAAAGGTCTAGATCTCTAACAATAAGGAAAATGACCAAGACCTAGTTTTTAGCCTTTCGGAGGCTGAAAACCTGTGACAAAGGTCGCGACCCAAAAAAAAATGCTAACACAAAAAACCTAGAGGGAAAAAACTCAACTCAACACTGACAGACCCCTACCAAAAATGAAAGCACCCACAGGTCCCCTTAGAGACCAAGGGAAAGGAAAACTAAAATGCCCTAGGCCAGACAAGCGCTAGGGAAAAGAAAACCCTAAAACTAAAAAAAAAACTAGAAGGAGAAAGAGAATGAGAGGCACGCGAACAAGACCTACCTTGGAGGGGCTAGGAGCGAGGAGAATAGTACAAAAAAACTTGAGGCACACGCATGTGGTCAAACCTAGGGCCAAAGGCGAAAAAAACTAAATTTACGATCTCTTAAAAAACTCAGAGTCGAGGACGTGAAGTGTTTGAAAATTGGGGTCTTCTTAACTTATAACCCACGGGTCCTGATGTCAGTGCCTTCGGTGGTTTTGGTGTCTGAAACACCAAAAATTTGGAGGTGGACTCCTTTTGGACTTTCGGTGTTTTTAGATGCTGAAAACACCGAAAGAACCATCTTTAGGCCTTTCGGTCATTTTGGTGTTTCAGAGTACCAAGGTCCCCGAAACACTGAAAGGCCAAAAAAGGTGTTTTCTCTTAAGATAATGATGACACCTGTTCTTCTGAAGCTGACTGAGCAAGGACTCAAAGGGGCAAACTAGACCAAAAGAAACCACAAAGAAAAAAAAGGTGGTCCCCATGGTTAGAGGACCAATAAAATGGGGTGTATGTTGTGGACCCACAAAAAATAGCCTGACAAAGGGAGGAATGACCAAGGAATTTCTCTATCATCATTACTCTTCCAGGCTGTAACTTCACAGCAGAACAAGGCCAATAGGTGTTGGTGTCAATCAACCTTTCAATGACTTTCAATCTGAGGTTTCCCGCTAGTTCCCAGTGTGTGTTCATGTGTATTCATTCCTTGACCGTTGATTGTGGTAACCAAAACATTTGTCAGTTTCTCTCAACCTTTTCCAAGTAGACTAGGGCTTCCCAAAAAGAGCTTTGCTGCTAGTCAGGCGTTCATAGCCCTGGAAAAGTTTTCCCCAAATCTAAAGTATAACCTTACTCTACTACTAGTTAGGTGTTCATAGCCCTGGTAGAGGTTTCCATAGTCACCCAAGTCTATTTTGTCTGCTAGGCTATGGCTTTCTTGCTCTGGAGAGTTCTATCTTTTGGACAATCATTGTATTTCTTTCGTGTGCTTTTGAGATATGTTAAGCCCTTGGATGTTTATGTACTTTCTCACCCGGTATGTTCAGGTCCAAAACAATGAAATTCTCTTTTCATATTTGATCTACTTTGGGCAATGATTAGGCTATGTCACCTGGTTTTCACACCTATGGCCTCTTTGGGACACTTTTCTTCTGGTGTGCTTGCTTTTCTTCTCTCTCCAGATATTCTCCTTTTCTTTTTCCACTGCCTTTGCATTCATTCAGACCTGGGTTCTGGGATCGGTGGGTACCTGAATCTATGCACTAGTGTTGATCACAATTGTCAAATGTTCAAGGAACCATTTCTCTTTGAGTGTTTCCTTTTAGTGTATTTTGTGATCAGGATGACCAAGTTTTGAACTTCTTCTTGTTGATCATTGATAGTTGTCATCACTTCGCCCCTTTTGACAATGTTCTTTAAGTTTCACATTCCTTTTTGAGAATTGACTAAGAAATACCCCTTGCTCCGAGTTGTGGACTACCTTGGAATGGATCCAAGAACACACTAACCCAAAAACAACAAATGAGCCCCAAAAAAAGAAAAAAGGAAGAAAGGACTGACGACGAGGGCGACAAAGAAACAGCAAGAAAAGAAAGGAAAGAACCGAAAAGGGGGACTATGGTACAAGGGATGGAAGGTAGTCCCGCTTAGGATTCAAAGTAGTATTTGAGGAATTCCCCATTGACTGGAAATGGGGTCAACTCTCCATCCAATGTGCTGATCCTAAAAGTGTTTTCCCCAGGATCTCTGATATTTGATAAGGGCCTGTCCACAATCTTTGGAACTTGGTGTGGCTGCCCATCTTTTCTTTTGCCTTATCCCACATGAGGACAAGGTCAGAGATCCTGAAGGATTTAATTGTGGCTCTCTTATCTAACCACCTCTTGACTATGGCTTGATGTTTTGATACATGTTCCAGAGCCAATGTTTGCTTCTCCTCTAAGTTAAGGAGATTCATGAGCCAGACTTAGACTCGATCTTCTCCTCCCACATATTGGTCCACGAATCTAAGGACTGGGATCTTTAAGTTCATAGGGAAAAATAGTTACAAGCCATAGAATAGCTGGTATGGAGATGTCCCCAGGGCATTTTTGATTCTTACGTGATCAGTCCATAAAGCGTATTTCAATTGCGCGTGCCAATCCCTAGGGTTGTCATCCGGGAGGTGCTTGATCATTATCATTAGGTTCTTATTGGTAGAATCTGCTACACCATTCCCTTGTGGATAGTAATTTGAAGAAAAATTGAGGATTACCTAGTACTCAAAGGCCCATCACATCAACGAGGCCAAAGAAAAAGAGGGAGCATTGTCACATACCAGATAAAATGGCATCCCAAACCTGGTTATGATGTGGTCTTCCAAGAATCTAGTCACGACCTCTATGGTACAATTCTTTAGTTCTTGAGCTTCCATCCAACATGTGCAATAGTCAGTATCTGTCAGGATGAACCTATGTCCTACAGACGAAGGTGGGTTAAACATTCCAACAAAATCTAAGCCCCATTGGGAAAACAGGCATTTCTCGTATACTGGTTGTAGGGGAATTGTGGGGTTTCCCTCTCGAGTTGTGCTGGTTTGACAAGTGTGGCAAGATCTCACATGTTCTCTTGTGTCTCTGAATATTGTAGGCTAGAAATATCCTTCCCTTAAGATTTGGTGAGCCATTGCGTCAGCTGACCCATGCCCCATTTTGTACTTGTCATGGAAATTTTGTAGGATTTGCTTTGCCTCGAGTCTATCCAGGCACCTTAGGTATAGGCCTTCATAATTGTGTTTGTACATTTGTCCATTTTTCAACATGTAGTAGCTACTCTTGATTCTCAAGGCTCTTCTCTGAGAACCACTCATTTCCTCTGGGCACCAGTTTTGTAATAGATAATACACTATGTCTTGGTACCATACATCACTAATCACACCTTGATCGGTGTAGGTTTGGCAAACCAATCCTTCTTCAACCTCAGCAATCAACTTCATCAGGCCTCGGCACCTTACTAGTTTCATTGGTTGGAATTCAAGGTCAAAATCTTGGAGGATGACCATCCATTTTCCTCTCCGCTCTCCCAGCTCATTCTGCATCAAAAGGGACTTTACGGCTGCGTCTGGAACTACCCCAATGACTTTACTCCTCAGAATGTAATTTCTGAATGTTTTCACTAGTTTGACAAGAATGAACAACTGTTTATCTAGGTTTGGGTACCTGAGCTCAGCATCTTTGAAAGGGAAGCTCATGAAAGCTATGGGTCTTTCATCTTCACTGTTCTTCTTCTGTGTGAGGATGCTTGCACAAGAATGCTCAGATGCAAAAGAGTAAACTTTGAAAGGGATAGTATAGTTTGGGCTAATCAAGACCAGTGTCATAGTGATGGTGTTCTTAATCTCCTCAAAATATTTCTTTTCTAGGAGAATCCATTCAATCTTGGCATCCGTCTTGATCATGTCATTCAATGGTTTTACTATCTCTGTGAAACCACTAATGAACTTGCTTACAAAGTTAATCTTCCCAAAGAAAGATTTCAGCTCTTTGTGACTATGTGATGGTGTCAATTTTAGAATGGCTTCCACCCTATCAGGATCTATGGCTATGCCCTTCTCTAAGATGATATGTCTGAAGAGCTTGCCTTCAGCTACCCCAAACACACATTTCTTGGGATTGAGGGAAATCCTAAATTCCCTGCATATTTGAAGGCATTTTCTGAGGTCACTTAAATGGTAAACTCTTTATTTTGAGAAAACTGTGAGGTCATCCATATAGATGATAATGCACTTCCCAACTAGTCCTTTGAAATCTATGTCTATTTCCCTATGAAAAGTGGCCCTTGGGTTAATCAGTCTGAAAGGCATCCGGTGATAGGTGAAGGTTCCCCATTTGGTTGTGAATTCCATTTTCAGCCTATCCTCCTCCTGCACCATCACTTGGTTGAGCCTGAATAACCATCTAGAAAGGACATCATTTGGGACCCATTGACCTTTTTCAGTACTTTGTTGAGAGAAAGGAGTGGGTAATTTTCCTTTTGAGAAGATTTGTTGAGGTTCCAAAAATCCACGCACAATCTAATCTCTCCAAGTTTCTTTCTTACGGGCACCAGGTTCACAACCCATGTGGAATGCTGGATTGGAAAGATGATCCTGGCATTGAGAAACTTCTGAACCTCCTTTTGAATCAAGGGTTCCATGGTAGGGTTCACAGGCCTTTGCAGCTACTGGAAAGGCTTGGAGTCCAGTTTCAGAGGGATGTTGTGTACTATGACTGAGGTGTCATATGTCTTCAATTCTTCATAGCAATTCTTCATAGCTCCATGCTACGGCATCTCGATATTCAATGAGGAGCTAGACCATTTTATCCTTTTCTTCTTTGGTTCCTACCCTTCTGATGTGGACCTCCCTAGGTTCTTATTTTGTGCTAAGGTTGTAGGTGTCACATTCCTTACCATCCGGTGTTAAATCTGGGCATCTCCCTACTGCAGTCTTGTCGCTGTCAAAAATCCTCTCTAGTTCTACCATCCCTTTGGGTATGGCGTTAGTCCTCAGATTTATAATACCTTGATCATCAGGAACTTTGCGTTCAACTATTTCTTCACATTCCCTTTCCTCGTTGATGATTTATTTTTTGAACACACCAGCGCACATGATAAACTCCAAAATGTGTTGATCATCCTGGAAGACTTGAAAGTTAGTGACATTGTCTGGAATGGCAGGAGCTGCAATGAGTTCAACTAAGAATTCATTCAGCTTAGATTTCTCCATTGGATGTAATGAGTTGGCTGATATGGCCAAGGTGTCGGTGACGATATTTCTTCTTCTTTGGATGGTTTTGATGTTGAAAGTGTCAAAGTCATTGAGCAGGTCCCATACTCTATTTTGGTAGGCTGAGAGCATTTTGTCATTGCAAGTATACTGGCTATGAATCTGTTTGACAACCAATTGCGAGTCCCCTTATACTGTTAGGATTTTTATTCCTTTCTCGTAGGCTAGGAGGAGTCCGTGGACCAATGCTTCATACTCGGCAATATTGTTAGTGCACAAAAATTGTAACCTATAAGAGACATAGAAAGACTTACCTCTCAAGTTTATTAATTTGATCCCTGCACCTGCTCCGTGTTTACATTTGGAACCATCGAAGTGCAATTTCAATATCTAAGGTTTCTTGGTAGGATAAGTTTTGGCCGATTTTCTCTTTAGAGGGTCCTTGGTTTTAAGTCTCCGCCCTTTCTCCCCATCACTATCAGAAGAGGTTGATTCTCTCATACCTTGGGTATGCCTGGGTCTGGTGATCTCGGCATTTTCACCACCCTTATCCTCTAGCATTCCTTTGTAAGGGGGGAAAGCTCCATCATTAGAGGTACTCCACTCACTAAGCATGTTCGAGGCTGGGCCTCTCTCATCAGAATCTGACCCACTATCTTGATCTTGGTTTGGGGTGATTGTAGAAACTGGGACATGTACTCCTGGTGGGATGTTATTCTTGTCCTTGGTCTCAAGGATATCCTTTTTTATTGTAGGGGTCTCTGATAACTTACTTGAAAAGGTGATTTGGTTCAATACCATTGATAATGCTTCCTGGGAACTGGGGCCTGTGAACTTAGAATGGCTAGCTTGGTGTAATCAACAGTACCCTTGTAGTAACAAAATGTTAGGGTCTGCGTCTTGTCCCAATTGTCATAAGTTGACCATAGTGCTATTGATGAAGTGTTGGAAAATGTTATCATGGATATCTAACTCCAAGAGACCTAGAATGGGGCTGTAGTTTGATTCTAGGTTTTCTTGGATTTGGAACATGAGAATGTCGTCCATGATCTGATAAGTGCCTAAATCAGTCTGGGTGAACATGAAGTCATTCAGGGCATTGTACTCAGTGATCATCTATCTCAATTTAGGCTCTGCATCAATCTTTATTTGGTTATTTAGACCTCTCCATGGTAGCCACAACTGGGTGAAATCTGTGGAAAGCTAGCCCCTCAAGCACTTGGTCCATTCTCGACTCAACAACATCCCATAAGTTTCAGGTATGTCTACTATATACACATCAATGCATTCTTTTATTTTGGGATCCACAACTAATTGAATGTGCACATCTTTGAGCACATCGATCACTTTGACCTCAGTTTTATCCAATTACATGACCACTTAGTTTGTTACTTGGGGCACTATCCCCAGCTTCTGGCAAATTGACAGAGGCATGACATTGCACGAAGCTCCTGAATCAATCAGGCAATTGTGTAGGTTCTTCCCAAATATCCGTAGACTGAGTAAGAATGGCGGGACGTCTATCCTATCCTTGAACATAGCGGGGAAAGCCTCAGATATGTTGATGCTGGATATAGGTGCCCTTGCATTGTTGGTTGATGAGCCAAGTTTTGAGTGGTCCAGAGATCTTAGAAGGGCCTCCTTCTGAGATGGGAAACCTTGCAGTAATTCTAACATCGATATGTTCACTTTGGTTTTCTTTAGTTCATCAACTGCACTATATTTGTCACTTGACCATGCTACACAACATACGTATTTATTGTAGGAGGTGTAGGACCATTTGGGCCTTTAGGAGGCATGGGATTGTTACCAACCCGAGGATCTGGTGGGGTTGGTTGTTTGCCTAGGGGAATACCATCCGTGAGAGGCTCCCTTCTACCCCAAAGGTTTTATGAGTTTCTTTGATCATTTTGGAAAGCGTGCACTTTGGAATATTCAAGTTCATTCTCTTTCTGGAAAGGAAACATGAACTCATCTTCTCCTGCAAAAGCATCCAAACCTTCCTCTTGTCTAGATTCATAGGAATCAAATACCATAGCATCAAATTGTGCTCGAGGCTCTTTTGAGTTTTGGATGTAATGGTCACGGGAATTGTTCCCTGGCTCATTATTACATTGGTGTGAATTTGGAGCCCCCAAAAAATTAGTCTCTGAAGCCTCGTAAGCATTGGCATTGTTTGCTGGGACGCTGCCGTTATTGGGTCTAGTGTTCCATGGTTTGTTTGGCCTTTGTTGTCCAAAATTTTTCTCCTGCATGTTGTTGTTGTTGTACATGTTGAAACTCCGATTGGGGTTTTGAGGATATGTATTTGGGCCAGCTGGTGCTCATTGATATCCACCTTGATTCTGAGATGGATTTAACTTCATCCGGGTGAGCTTGTTGGTGAGTTGGGACAACATTTTCTTCACGACATCCAGTTTAGAGGCTATGAGAGTATCAGGCTCTGTTTGGGGCACAACTCTCTATTCCACAAATGCTTCCTTGTGAGCCTCATAACCTGAATAAGTAATAGATGGGGGTGCAGCTGCAAATGGCTGTGTCGGGGTAGGGTTCAACATAGGAGTGTGAGTGGCCAAAGCTTGATTATTTTCTACAAACAGATGTGGGATAGAAAGGTCATTCATGATAGTTACCACTGCATAACTCCCTTCTTGTGGGTCCATCTATTGGGTGAATGTGATGGCTTCATTGTACACCTTTTCCATTGTGTCTTTATCTATCGGGGGAAGCCTCCTTAGAAATATTGAGGTGAAGGATCCAAAGCTTTTAAGTAAACTTGTAAGACAAGTTCTTCTGGTATGGTGTAAGGAGTTTCCAACTTTTGATGCATTTTGTGAAAACGATGATTGAACATGGAAATTGCTCTTTAGGATCCTTTCTCATTGTAATAAATTGGTGATGTGTCATGGCTGGATCCACATACAGTTTGAATTGATTGAGGAATTTGGTCTCAAACTCATTCCATGCAAAAATACACCCTCGTGGTAGATTCAGGTACCAATTGTAGGCAAATTCTCCCAAAGTGTATGGGAACAGACGACAAACAATGTCTTGGTGGACGATCTCTTTACGGTTGCAAATTTCCTTGAAGGCGCAAATGTGTTCTCCCACTGTCCTTGATTTTCCATATATAAACCGGGTGAAAAACTTCTCTGGATTTTTGGGTAACTCATGGAGCTACCCAAAAAAATTTAGGGGTGAGCTGGTTGCATTGGCAAAAATGGCCATCGATCGAGGTTGCTGCAAATTCATATTTTGCATTATGGCTGCGGTGATAGTCGGGGTAGCGATATGTGATTGCTGTCCAAAAGAATTCTAAGACTTGGTAAGGTGGGAAGAGGATTTCTCTTTGTTCTTCCCTTTTTTTCTGTGAGCTTTATGATGATGGGTGAGTTCAAGGAACTCGCCTCACTTCGGAGATGATCTACGCACTCACTCGAATCTCTCTGGGGAGAAAGATCCAATGTTATCCAGATTTTGAGTCTTGGGCCCTCCTTCTAGCGCCACTTCTGTTGAGCGTTGTTTTGACACAAGCCAACTTGCTAGGATCTTGAGATTCAATTTCCTCTCTTGAAAGAATAATGAGGTTATTCCTAAGGTTCTTCAGGGCCGGGTCACAACCTGCTTGGTTACTCAGTTGAAGATAAATGTGATTGTTCACAAGGAGGCCTTTGCTGGCACGTTCAAGACATCAAACTGCAAAACACTTTAGTTATTTTTGGTATTTTCCTTTTTAACAAATATGGGGGTGTTGGTACTCCCAAATTTGTCACAAATATGGAGTGACCATGTGTAGTTTTTTAGTTAAGCAATCTGAGTACCCTGAAAAAACTTTGGTGAGAAGGCTTAGTTTAAATGCTTGTAAGGGTACCTGGATGATTTTTATGAGGTACCAATTGGGAAGAAGGTTTAGTACCTTTAATTTCACATATACAGTGGGTTACAACTCTTAAATTCCAAATCTGACATATTTAGGGAGTAGTCATTTTGAGGTGGTCACCTAAATCTGCATTTTGCTAAGGTGTCATTTTGCTGTCTGAGGCCTAGTTTGCTTCTAAATATCTTGCACCCTATTGAGTTTCGTAGGACACTGCTTTGGGAATGTGTTACATGCATATTAGAGAGCTTATGTTTTAGATCTCAAGTCATTCCAAATCCATTTGATAAGTTTCCATATTCCCCAAAGTTGGTTGCTCAGAACTGTTTACATCTTTGTTCTGTTCAGAAATCTGAATTGCCCAGTTTGACAGGTTATAACTTTTGACCAGTTGACTCAATTGAGAAATTTCCTTTTGTACTATGTTCCAGTTGTCACATAATTCATATTTTCCAGTTTCCAGATCATGATGAATCCATTTGAGCAATTTTCCAGTCTGATTCTGTTGGCACTTTGTTAAGTTTCCCAAAGTTGTTGAATGCAGATTTTTGAATACCTTATTTTGAAGGCCTGAATCTTTGATTAGATGGATAGGTGTGACATCATGGTGTGTTCTCAGGTATTTTAAGCATGAAAATGAACCAATATTTCTAGTTTATAGATCCCTATGAAATCAGATGACAAGTTTTCTAGAACCATTTTGTTTGTGAATAATTCTAATTTCCTAAGTATTCAAGTGCGGAATTGCTAAGTTGTCCACTTTGAGGTATTGAAAATGTATACTCGGTTGAACATTTTGGATAATTGAGTTTTCCCTCATATTTTAAACATAAGAGTGCACCTATTTGAGGATTTAAAGATTCTTGCCAATCCAGTTATTCACTTTTCTAGAGCCTTTCCATTTCCAATTTATTAAAGTTTTACTGAAAATACAGAATTCAGAATTAAATGGCATACTTTGTAGTTTCCCTGTTTGCACCTAGTTCGAGGTCAAGTGTAATTGGAGGATGTTCTACATTTTAGACTTAGAAATGAACTCCTTTGAAGATTTCTAGATTTTTGTCAATCCAGTTGATCACTTTGCTTCGCTGTTTCCAAATTCAGTTTCTACTTTTTCACTGTGTTAAAATTTAGAAAAGTGTTAAGATGCTAACATTTTTAGATTGGTGTCAGTTGAATAGTTTGATTTCAGAGCAAGACAACTGAGGTTTTGCATTCTACACATGACATTGAATCCATGTTCAGAGGTTTAGATTCTGAAGGTTCATTTTGGTGACCTTATGAATTCAGTATCAAAGGCAGTTTATGCAGTTTGTAGTGCAGAACAGAATCAAGATTGCAAATTAGTCATTTTCTGAGAGTGGTAACTTTTTATCTGAAATTTGTTTCCAAGAACTGATTATGGCATCACTCTCATGACATGTGAGTGTACTATCTGACCTGATGGTGAAGCTTCAAAATGTGATTTGGTGATTATGCAATGAATGATCTAAATAAGATTTATAGTGTTTCGGCATTCGCACCTGCATAATATTCTGGAAATGCTTAGTTTGATCAGTTCCATATTGTGCCTGGAGTAAGATCTGAAGGAGCCCTTTTGCATGCATGCTCATTGTAGATGAATGAATCTATTTTCCAAGTGACGGGGTTAGATTACTTGTTTCAGTCAGTTTTTGATGCCCGTTTTGGAGGCCAGTTGCCATTAAAAAGTTTATTTTGCGGAAATGTCAAAACTGATTATAAAGTCGCTAGTTTGATGTTTTGTGATAACTTGCATAATGGTTTGTACCTAAAGAAGGTGAAAGCATATTCAAGGCATTGGAACTATAAATTAAAACACCAAGAGAGCTGCATATTTGAAACAGAGGAGTTGAAGTTTGAATACAAATTGACAAAGATAAAACTAATTTCAAATAACTCATGCAACATTTGGCAAGGGTTTGAAAGATTTGGAAGTAGTTTCACATCCGAGAGCTACTTTTTTATATATCCCGATGGAGCCATTCCACAAGAGTCAGAAATGCTACCAAAGCTTCTTCATGTGGATGAGTTACACTATTAATACAATGATTGAATGGAGCTACACAAAGAAGCCATGTAGGAAGTGGAAAACTTTAAAATTTATAAATTCCAAAACAAGCCTAGCCTGTGCTATATTCTATGAAGGGAATTTAAGACAAATACATAACCAATTTCAAGCAAGTAATCCATTGTTTCCTGTGCACCATTATGAAGGGGGAATTTGAAGTTTTTTAAATACAAAGCATTGGGAGGGAAAATTTGCAGCCCCTGGTGGAGAAGGTTGCACAATGTGTCAAAAATTTGAGCAAAAATTGGTCAACACATGGAGAATTTGAAATAGAGTTCCTGCGCCAATGATGAAGTGGAGGTTTCAAAACTTTTAAAATTAAAAAATGCAGATGTCAAAGAGAGGGCTGCGTAAGAGATTGAAAGAGTATGGAGAGATAATGTTGCACAGTGCATAATGGAGGATGATTTAAAGCCTGCAAAAATGCAAAAGCCATTTGTCTTTAGAGTCTGCGAAATGAATCCAGGAACGAGGTTGCCAATGCATAAGTTAAAATTTTGAAACCATTTAAACCAAAATGCAAAATGGCCAGCATAATCTATAGTATATGTTGCACTATTTCTCAATACAATTGAAACATTTAAAAGCAAATGCTTTTATTATATGTAAGACTCCCACGCAGCATCCAAAGAAGGCATTTAAACTATATAATTCGGAGCCTGGCGTAGAATTTGAAGGAAGGGATCTTCTATTTTGATTAGTGCAAATGATAAAAACAAAAGCCAGCGCTATGTAATAAAAGAGATAAGAGAAGATAATGTGCAGATAAGGAGGAATGGAGGAGAGTTTTTGAAACAATACAAATGTAAAATCTGAAACCACAGAATGTTGTGCCTAGCCAAGGATGTGAATTTTTTTAAAAAAGTTTTATGTTAAAAATTTGTAAAAGGGAAACCATGAAGAGGGGTGCCCAGACCTCTGGAAGATGTTGGTGGTCTTCATTGGCAAGAAAATGATGCCATTGATGAACAATTTTTTCTTGAAGTCTCAAAAGTTTTGAAAATAGTGAGAAATGAGATATCCCACATTGCCTGTGCATGGTCATTTTTTAGTGTTTATATACTAAAAGGCTTTGCATATGAAATAAGAAAGAGGCCCAGAGGCTCTTGGTGGGCTCTATGGTGCTAGAGTTTGGAATACATGGTGGAACCCTATATTTTGAGCCCAAATTTGAAAATGCCTTTAAAACCATAAAACTCATTATCCCACATTCATGCCATGGTAGAATATCGAAATTTTTATAAGCCAAAAAAAGAACATGTTAATTTGAAGAAAGATGAGGAGGCTCTCCACACGCACATCTAGTCATTTGATGCCTCAATTTCTGTGCCCAAAAATGAAGGAAAGTAAATTTTGACGAAAGTGACACATGGCATCCAGTCACATGGTCGGTAGGAGATAACTGCCAGGAGAGATAGCCACCAAGACTTAGCGACTGACCACTAGCCGTCAGTCGTGAGGTCGCCAGATGGAGGAGGTAACCGCCTATTGGAAATATTCAGGACTAACAAAGTTACTGAGAGGGGAGGGGTGAATCAGTAACAATTAAATCTTTTAATACATTTCTGCACTTTTATATTCTTTAACCATTCATTCATCTAATCTACTGCAACCATGAAAATGTAAACATTCATAACACATAACACAAAGATTGGTAACCCAGAAACCTTCCAAATAGAAAGTAAAACTGGGGTGGGGATGGTACCCACAAAACTTTGGTACTACAGTATAAAGTTGGCTGGTTAAGGCTTTCAATGATCACTTCTGATGATCTGCCCTGTTAGAAGCAATTTGGACTGCTAGGTCCACCTTGTTAGAGGATTTACAAACATACAATGAAGTATGCACTCGGTTAAGAGATTTACAAAAGACTGTTAGGTCTACCCGGTAAAAGGATTTACAAACTGATTTAACTGTTAGGATGAAACAGTAGATCTTTACTTACAACAAAATTGCTGATAAGATCCTTTATATACTGATCTCCTTCTGAGATAGGTATGTCAATTCTGCTCCTTTATTGATTCTGCGAAAATGCTCTGTTCTGCTGCCTTATTGCAGTCTCTGCTCTGCTCTGCTCTAATTTCGCACATCCATGTTTTTCATGATTTCACACTATGAGATGGTATGATACATTACATATATATACCGTCCATAATTACAATTTACATGTTACAAAGTCGGCCTCATACAAATTAATTACATAAACTTATTTCTAAGTCGGCCTTACATAGGTGAACAAAGTATTACTGAGTCG
>MU223593.1:982395-1006768 GCA_018584345.1 Thuja plicata
TACTCGGCATCGTCATGCTCTCGGTAAGAGTAGAAGCTCGGTCCATACTAGTCCCGTAGTGTAGCTTGGAACTCGGTAGCTGTGGTGACTCGGTAAATACATTGTCACTCGGTAGAAACTGACATCTCGGTTGTCATCGACTGATGACTCGGTGACCCGTCTGCTTGATAACTATTGTTCTTCTCATATGCTCGGTGACTACCTTACTGCTCGGTTTGAACTTTTTGATCGGTGAGCTTTGCTGAATGCTCGGTATAGGCTGTGGGCTGAGTGATAAGCTCGGTAAGCATTCAAAACCGAATAAGTGTTTTCACTAAGTGCATTCACTGATGCCAAATGTATCATTATTCCAACACTGCCATGACCAGAGATAACCGCCAGTCGCTTGGTCGCAAGATATAAAATGTTAAGGTGAGAAGTTTTGGAGATTTGGAGACTGAGGCAGTCACGTGGTTGTCAAATGAAAGTTAGCTGCCAAATGCTAGTCGGCAGGTCCCCGAAGGTTTGTGGTTGAGTTAAAATGATTCAAAGACAATGAGACTTAGGGCAGTCGCGTGGTCACCAATTGAAAATGTTAAGTGGAAATTCATTCAGATACTACGAGACTAATGCTGGTCACCATGTCTCCAAATCAGACCATGGTTAGGCAAATTTCTTAGAGACTTGGAGACAAAGAAGAAAAAGTGACCCAAGGTTAAAGCACAGTTGAAGACCAGTTTAGAGAAGCCAGCCCATAGGTGACACTTGTCAATTTCTAGTTGATTCTGGGAAAGATGCAAAAAATTGAGAGTTTCAAAGACTTTGGAATGAGCACAAGATAAATTTTAAAGGAATTCTATATTTTTTTATTGCAAAATTTCAAATGTTTACTCCTGGAGGTTTTTGAAGACAGTTGAAGTCAGAAGGTTTTGCAAGAAAGATCAGATTTGAGGATATGAAATGAAGATTAGATTTGCAAAGATGGGGAAAAAAGATAAAGTTTTCAAGAAGGCAATCAAATTTTTGTAGAGATATCAGATTTTAATGACAGTTTCAGAGGAGAATAATATCAGATTTAGACTTTGAAAGGGTAGGGGATGAGGTAAAACTTTTGAAAGGACAAAGTAAATCAGATTTGAAACACTTTCTTAGAGGCATAACAAAGTCAGTATTTGAAGAGAAAATGATATCAGATTTTAGTCACCGATGAATTCAGATTTTGAATAGACAAGTGGAGTCAGGTATTAATGAAATCAATCAGAGTTGAAGACTTTGAAGGGGAAAAGATAATCAGATTATGTGATTATCGATAGAGCAAAAGGGGATATTAAAATGTAAATGAGTTTCAGATATTTTTTGAGGAGTGAGAGCAGATTAGATTTTCAGAAGGGGGACATGTGTATGACAAGCATGAATTTTAGGGTTTATCTCTCTTATTTATATTCTCCTCTTCTCTTTGTTTTGAAGGTTCCTTTTCCCCTTCTCTATTCTGGGGTTTTCCCTACAGATGCCCAGAGCAGGTCCCAGTTGGTTTTGTTGAACTTTTATTTACAAAATATACTTCTATGGCTTTGATATTCTAAAGGCTTATTGTGTGGATGTGTTGAAACAAAATCCATTAATAGAATACAGTGTACTTTTCCCTCTTTCATATTATCTTGTCTCTTTGCATTCTATTTGTGCTCTAGTGTGTTTCACTTGTAAGGCATTTGAAATACACCTGCTACAAGGTAGTTTGTCTAATTATTTATGAGTTCCTTTCAAGGAGAGGACTAAGTTTCATAGATGATTTCAGAGAGAAAAGTATTGTGATAAGGATTTGATGTAGATGTATGTATATGAGAGGATAGTTTGTAAGGCACTCTATCTCAGCTGCATGTAGTTTGTAAGGCACTCTACAGTATCTCTATTGGTTTATCTCTACTTATTCATATTTTCATTGACTCTTTGCCCAAGGGATAGGCACTGGTCTAGGATATAGTTTGTAGTTTGTTCCTCATCCAATATCAAAATCATTTCATTCAAATAATTTTATGTTACTGAGAACAAATGAGCTGAACTCATAAGGATTTGTATCAG
Organism: Thuja plicata; assembly: GCA_018584345.1. Taxonomy (NCBI): domain Eukaryota; kingdom Viridiplantae; phylum Streptophyta; class Pinopsida; order Cupressales; family Cupressaceae; genus Thuja; species Thuja plicata. The sequence goes on from MU223593.1 coordinate 984,454, forward strand.
CAAGATAATATTTCATTTGTTAATCCCTTGAAGAGTGGATCATTAGGTTACCCCTCCTAAAGTAAAAGGAAGAAGGATGAAAGTCCTTGTCTCATTGGTTTATGTTATTAAGACCATAGCCTGGCTTGTAGTACTCTATTCCAAACTAATTATTGCAATCTCCAAGGTGCTTTACAAGTTATTACAGTGAGGTCTGAAGTAGGTGGCCAGTGAATGAACTAATCCACCAAATACATAGGCTGGAGAATTAGTAATCTTTTAATAGGTAATACCTGTCTGAGTCTGTGGAACTTGAAAATGAAGGAGGTGATAATAGGTATCCTAGTGTTATCAAAAACCTCAGCAATTAGCCTTTCTCTTGTCAAAAGGGAGTTTTCATTCAAGTATAATCAGTATACTGTCATCATTAGGTAAGTATTGCAAGAAAAAGTGCTAAAAAATTGGCGACTCTACTGGGGAACAATAAAAAGACAACAAGTTTAAGATGTTCAATTCCTTGATTTGCTGAATCAACCCAGAGTCTGGTCATAGAGTCACTATTTGCAAGGAAAATGTATTCATCAAATTTTTGAAAATTGAGTCAAGCTTGTTTGTCTGTCATTGCAAAGTGTCTGAAAGTCCAAAGCTATTGAATAAATATTTACACAATCTCACTACTGGTGTGTGGTGACTTTGAGCTTTGATTTGCACCAGTGTGCATGTTAAAGAAAGATTACAAAAAAGGCAGACTTGCAGTGACAGTGACAACAGATTTTCTACATGTTTTGAAGCTGATTTGAAGGTGTTCTCAAAGCACATATTTTGCAACAGCTCAAGTACATCTAGGTATTTCACAAAGTTTTAATAGTTTTCCTTATTAAGTGATTGCAACACTAAAGAAAAAAGGAATCAGTTGGAAAAGAAGTTTACATATTTCAAGTTTTTTACTTGCATTTTTGCAAAATCTGAATGAAATGTGTACTAGATGAGAGTGGCAGTTTGTAAATATTTTTTGACTGCTAAGATGTCACAATCTAGTGATTGGAGGGGTAGTAATTTGTATGGGGCAATTAGTTTTGAGGGTATCCCGGGATACCCAAATCATATTCCATCAAAGGTTAGGGAGTATTTGCCAAAATTTACTAGTTTTAGTGAACAATCAGCTGATGATCATTTAGAAAAGTTTGTAAATCTGATTGATGATCATGACATAACACATGAGGATGTACTAATGAATCTATTTGCAATATCTCTAGTCAATAATTCTAGGGATTGGTTTAAGCAATTACCTAATGATTCAATAGGGTCTATGATTGAAATGGAAGAGTGTTTTGTTGAACAATATGGTAACATAGAAGACAGTAGTGTTTCTTATGCTATACCCAATGTTGAAGAACCAATGTCACATTTAGATGATGATAAAGAAGATCTTGAGGAAGAACTTATCAAAAAACAATTGGCCATCTGAAAGAAAAGGAAGAAAAGGCCAATAGGCAAGCTCAAATTAGGATTGACCAATTAAAATTGGAAATACTGAACCAAATAACAATAAATGATGATGAATCTACTGATATTGAATCTAAAACTTTTGAACATGCTGAATATGAATCTAGTAATACTGATGAGACTGAGTTTGGTGATATTGAATCCAGCTATTATGAAGGTGATGCTGAGTTTACTTTGGCTGAAAATGATGGTTATGATGCTGACAATGAAGTTTATGAGCAGCAAGATGATGAAGAGGTAAGTTGTTGTGATAATTCTTATGATGACAGTGACATAAATCCTGATATTTCAAACCGAGTCTTTGATATTGAAGATCCTATATTTATGATTTCACATGAGGTTGCATCTAGTAGTCCTTGTATTGAGAATTATGAACAGAAAATTATTATACCTATGTCTAAAATGGATGTTATAATTTATAATCATGAAAACAATAATCATTCTCAATATGAAACAGAAGATGTGTATAATCAGCAAGATGGTACTGATTTGATAAATGAAGTTGTTGATTGTGATTGTGTACCAGAAGAGGATGTAAATGATGATAGTGATTCACTTCATAGTGAAGAAATTTCAGACTTATTGTCCTATGATTATCTCAGATATTCAGGGCAGCACAGTTTTGAATTCTTACACCCTAGGCACATTGATTTTGACAAGGAATATGTATCAGATGTTCAGAGCTGTGATACTAATATTTCTAATTTTCCTTGCACTTCTTTTTCACAAGATTACAACAGGATTCAATTTGATTCTTCAAATAATGGGAGCATCAATGTGTATTCAGATTCAAAAGATGAAGAGATTTCAGGTATGATATTGAGTACTAAATGGGATAGTGGTGTTGATTATGAATCTTTCTCTGATTCTAAATCTTCCATAAAATAATTTTATGATGAAATTTTAGTCACTCAACATATGCAGTTGCCAAATGTGTTTCTTTATATTCTCCCTCCCACCCACCAACAAGTTAGTGAATTGTGTGAGGATAGCAATTTACATGAGAGCTCTTTGGGGATTTTTGATTTAGATATGCAAACCACTAACAAGTTGCAGGATCACTTTTCTTCTGAAGAGCAAAATATGGATTATGACATGAAATTGTCATGTTATGATAAGGACAAAGATGAAACTTATTTTTTCTCTCTCACAAAGGTTCAAAATAACATACATCAGATCCCAGTTGTTCATAATGATGATCCAGATTTTGGTGTTTCTCAGATTGTTGTTCCAAATCCATTACAGAAAGGGCTGAATCATGTTTTAAATGGTTAATGTTGTAAGGTTCAGTCTGATTTCTCCTTTGATCTACAAGTTATTAATGTGAATGGACCTAATGATGGTTTCCCAAGCAGTATGATAGAGGTTAAGTATCCCTCCTTTCAGTTGAATGGTGAGTTTTTCAGTTATGGTTTACAAATGAAAGATGATAAAAGTCACAGATATAAAAGTATGTTCTTATCTAATGAATGTGACATATTTATGCCACAAATGTTTTATGATGACATTTTGCCTAATGTTTATAGAGGCTCATATGAAGAATTTATAGATTTTTTGTCATATGATGAGTTGATACAGGATGACAGTGGATTGGACCAGACAAATAAGAGTGGTACTGTTATCATATTCTTGAAACATGGGGCAGAGAGCTTTGTGTTTGACAGAGGTAAGAGTTGATCTCAGTTTAGGGGATTTGGGCCTCTTGTAGATAGTGAACATAGTGTACAGTTGCTTTCCCTTTTAGTTGTGTGTTTTCTTTCAGTTAGAGGTCTCCCCATTTTTTTTTGAAAAGTTTTGAGAGGTGAAAGTTGAAAAGAAGAAAGAAAAAAGGATAAGTTTGAATTTTAGTTTTGGGGTGGTCTGCTACTCCAGAGATCTGTGGTTCTCGGTATAAACTTGAATTTAAAACTTCCTTAATTAGAGCCACTATTGGTACTCCCAAATTTGGCACAAATTTGGAGTGACCATGTGTAGTTTTTCAGTTAAGCAATCTGAGCACCCTGAAAAAATTTGGCGAGAAGGCTTAGTTTAAATGCTTGTAAGGGTACCCGGATGATTTTTATGAGGTACCAATTGGGAAGAAGGTTTAGTACCTTTCATTTCACATATAAAGTGGGTTCCAACTCCTAAATTCCAAATCTGACATGTTTAGGGAGTAGTCATTTTGAGGTGGTCACCTAAATCTGCATTTTGCTAAGGTGTCATTTTGCTGTCTGGGGCCTAGTTTGCTTCTGAATATCTTGCACCCTGTTGAGTTTCATAGGACACTGCTTTGGGAATGTGTTACATGCATATTAGAGAGATTATTTTTTAGATCTCAAGTCATTCCAAATCCATTTGATAAGTTTCCATATTCCCCAAAGTTGGTTGCTCAGAACTGTTTACATCTTTGTTTTGTTCAGAAATCTGAATTGCCCAGTTTGATAGGTTGTAACTTTTGACCAGTTGATTCAATTGAGAAATTTCCTTTTGTACTATGTTCCAGTGGTCACATAATTCATATTTTCCAGTTTCCAGATCATGATGAATCCATTTGAGCAATTTTCCAGTCTGATTCTGTTGGCACTTTGTTAAGTTTCCCAAAGTTGTTGAATGCAGATTTCTGAATACCTTATTTTGAAGGCCTGCATCTTTGATTAGATGGATAGGTGTGACATCATGGTGTGTTCTCAGGTATTGTAAGAATGAAAATGAACCAATATTTCCAGTTTACAGATGCCTATCAAGTCAGATGACAAGTTTTCTAGAACCATTATGTTTGTGAATAATTCTAATTTCTCAAGTATTCAAGTGCAGAATTGCTAAGTTGTCCACTTTGAGGTATTGAAAATGCATACTCGGTTGAAAATTTTGGATAATTGAGTTTTTCCTCATATTGTAAACATAAGAGTGCACCTATTTGAGGATTTACAAATTCTTGCCAATCCAGTTATTCACTTTTCCAGAGCCTTTCCATTTCCAATTTATTAAAGTTTTACTGAAAATACAGATTTAAGAATTAAATGGCATACTTTGTAGTTTCCCTGTTTGCAATTGGTTCGAGATCAAGTGTAATTGGAGGATGTTATGCATTGTAGACTTAGAAATGAACTCCTTTGAAGGTTTCTAGATTTTGGTCAATCCAGTTGATCACTTTGCTTCACTGTTTCCAAATTTAGTTTCTTCTTTTTCACTGTGTTAAAATTTAGAAAAGTGTTAAGATGCTAACATTTGTAGATTGGTATTAGTTGAATAGTTTTCTTTTAGAGGAAGAAAATTGAGGTTTTGCATTCTAAACATGACATTGAATCCATGTTCAGAGGTTTAGATTCTGAAGGTTCATTTTGGTGACCTTATGAATTCAGTATCAAAGGCAGTTTATGCAGTTTGTAGTGAAGAACAAAATTAAGATTGCAAATTAGTCATTTTATGAGAGTGGTAAATTTTTATCTGAAAGTTATTTCCAAGAACTGATTATGGAATCACTCTCATGGCATGTGAGTGTGTTGATGGGGTTTTGCTGACCGAGTCCGCCAACAGTCATAAGTTGTCATCGGGTTCCGGGGATACCGGCCAACTCCGCTTGTAAAGGTTGTCTGGGGAAATTAAATTCCCTGGGCCTTCAAGAACCTAGGTGTCAGGTTGCGACGCTGCGGGGCTCGAGTGGGAGAAGTGACTATTTTCGAGGGGGATAGCTGGTTTCTTCAACTCAATACCTTCGGAGATTCAATACAGTAAGGTTTCTCCCAGCATTCTACACTTGGCGAATGAAATGAAAAAGATCCTGCAGGGTTAGAAACACTTCATCTAACTATAGTCATGTTTCGACATCTAGAACATCAATAATACTCTGACACACTACACTAAATACCGAGGAAATACATAACCATCGGTTAGAACTTCATCAGTAGCAAGGGAAAAGAGGTCGTTAATCTATTTAACATATCAGAGTAGAAGATATAAAGAACATAAAACATGAAATACCATTAACTCAGAAGCAGGAATGCCAACAAAATCATTGAAAAGAATTCTTTCTTCTTTATTAATGTTCCTTCCAGCAAGCACTGGTGCGTGGTACAATGGTGGCTCCAGGGGAGAATTTCCCTATATAAAACTAGAACAATGGAGCATTGAGCTCTGCAATTGAAATAAAGTTTCACTTTGCTATTACTATGGACAACAAAATCATCAATTTCGCCGACCCTTGGAAATGGGCCAATTTGGCTATTTATACAATTCTTTTCTAACCCTAACCCTATTTTTTATCATGTTTCGATAAAATACAATATCTGGGGGTCGGTACTACCTGCGCCACCCTAAAAAAGACCTTGAGATGGAATAGGTCTGCCATGTCAGAAGAATAAGACAAGAATATACAGTGGAAGAATCAGCCTTGAGAAGAGAGCCAGGAAGGAGAAGGAAGAAAGTAGGTCCCCCGGGGATCAAGGCTACATGCCTCATCAATGGGAAATGCGGCGCCCTATCTCCAATGTTCCAGGTGTACCTCTGAGCAGCGCCTCAAGAAGACCATCCTGTCAGAAACCAACCGTTGAGTCGACACCCCCTTAATGTAGCCAACCACCCTTTGACAACTTTTATTAACCGCTTCTGAAAGTGACCGATCGGCCTCAAGGACCGGGACATGGATCACTTTGAAAGAATATAAAATTTTGGATCTGGGACTCCGGGATCTGGGAAATTACGTCCCCAAAAGAATAAAGAATACCCAACGCTTGAGTTTTCCCTGGCCTCCGAAGAAAGCTCAAGGTTGCTTATTATCATTGAAAGCCTGGAGGAGATGGGAAATGCCATCTTCATCTATATCTTTTAGGCTGGCCCTTCGATGTTTGGAAACTTCAACTTGTTCCCCCAAGTCTGAAACATTTTCTTTAAACTCATTGGCCATTCTTGCCGCGTCATGACCACTAAGTATCATGCGGGTTAACTTTGCCATCTGGGCCCCATCTATCCCCTCCAAAGTTTGATACCGGGACTTCATTATTTCATCAAAACTCCCCAAAACTGAATCTTCAGGGGTACATGTATCTGTGCTAAGGGGATCAGCCCCGGAAGTCTTTATTACAAATGAATTATATAAATTGGAAGAATACTTCACAGCATTTACCTTATCTTGCAGGGACCCTACCAGTTGCTTGATTACCTCCAATGTGAGGTCAAGTCTGGAGTGCTGGGTTCTCACAAAATCAAATTATTCATCACCCAGAATCCCAGATTCAGAAATCATATCTTCTCCCAGAATCCCAGATTCAAAAATCATATCTTCTCCCAGGGTAAGGAGTTCTTCGAGCTCCACCTTCCACGCCTGGTAATTCTTGGCATCACCCTCCCACAAATCTATAAGAGTTTCTGCCTGGTGAATGACTTGCTGGGCCATGTATAGATCTAGGAGGGTAGATACCAGGAAACGCTGGGTGTTTCCTATCTGCAGGGCGACCCACTCGTCCACTGCCTGAGCTTTCTTCTTCATTACTCGCAGGGAGTCTATGTCACTCTGCGGTAGATCTTCTGAGTTGGAGGCCTCCAGAGGAGTGGCATTGATGGGTCGAGCCAGCTCAGTAAGCAACCCTATAAGGTTTACATTCTTTTCCTTTTCTTCTTTGAGCCTCTGGGCTTCCTTTTCATATCGGGCTTCCACTACCCTTGCTGCCTCCTTTAGCAAGTCTACCTCACCTTGGTTTCCCCTTTTTCCTAGTGATACCTCTGCAACATTATAGTCTCCGAGCTCCATAGTTGCTTCATTGGTGTCTAGGGGAGGTGTTGCCACAACGGTAATCGTTTCTCCGCCCGACCCAATTCGAAGGGTATGAACTGTCCGGGCTTTCTTTGCCTTCGGCGGGGCCTAGAATTGGGCCATCATTTTGTCCAGGGAGAGAGGAATCACAGGAGTGTACTGAGCTTTTCTTTTCCTTCTCTCTATCAACCACTGAGGTGGGAGGGGTGGCCTTCCTGCCAGGATTTGTTCTCTTGATTTTTCCCTAGTGTCCGGCGGTTGCTGTCCCTCAGTGTCATGGACCTCATCCGTCCCTCTCCCTGCCTCAACTTCTTCTACAACAACATTCTCTTTATCAACCTCCATCTCTTCAGCCTTGTCCTCTATGTCTACTACTGGGTCTGGACTTTGGTAGGCTTCCTCGGGGACTTCTTCTTTGAGCTGCTCTTCCTGTTGCTCTTCTTCTACTACCGGGGCCTCTTCCTCTATTGGCACCTATTTTGGTAGTAGGGGAGGTGTTAGGCTAAGATTTAGAGTTTGGGCCGCTGTGATCACCTTCCCAAAAGTTGCTTCCAGGAGTGGCCCTTGGAACGCGGTGGCTGGGGTTACGATTATTCTCGAAGGTTCGATTCCCCCAGTTGATGCCATTTTTTCACTTTTTTTTTATTGGTCCAATCCCGGACCTTGCATCGCTTGAGCCTCGGAGATAATATCTGGTGCTGGCTCTCTCTCTTCTACCTGCTGCTCTTGTCCCTGTGCAGGCTCTTGTTCAAAATCTTTTTGCTCTACAGCCTCTTGTTCTACCCCCGGGATCTCTGTCTCTGCTTGTGTATTGTCCCCCTGCAAATTTCCAAACTCGTCGGTTGCAAATACATTAAATTCTTCTTGCAAAGGGCGACTGGCCAGGGCTGCCGCAGGCTTTGTTTCCTTCTCCGGCTCCGGGGAACTGGAGGAGAGGATCTCTACTTGTTGGGGTCGGGGTGCTCCTGGCTTCGGCTCTGACTTGGGATTTTTGCTGAGCCTCTTCTTTCTTCGGGTTACCAAGGGTGGCCCCGCATCTCTTATTGCCATCACCTCCAGGGGATCCACCCCCATTTCCTTCACCATTAAGGCTGGTAATGATGGGTAGGAGGAGGGACGAAGTGGTCCGGCCATGAGTGGTGGAGTGGCCAGCCGCGTTATTAATTGCTCCCTCATCTGCTGGGGGGCTGCCACTGATTGTTTTATTTTCTCTATGATGGGGACTTCTTGCACAGAAGGGGTCGTGTCTATTCTTTTTCCCTTATTTTCTCCCTGCGAAGAAGTCCCAACCCATGGGGTCAATTTAGGTACCGGCTGTGGGGTTAACTTTGGTGTTGGTTGGGCTGCTCGGTGGGTGCTCCTAGGGCACACCTTCTTAAAATAGGTGTGGCTTCGCTCGACCACCTCTCGAGCGAAGTCTTCAATTGTGGGCCCTTCCTGGGTGACCCAGTTCACTAGTGGAAGGGCCTTTTTATCGACCCCCTTATCCTTGTACTGGTGATCGGCAGTGGGGGCGACATTTGAGAAGTCCGCTGGGAATCTCCAGAGCTTCAATTTATGCATCATGCCGGCTATCATTCTGACATAGTGCCTGATCCGCACCTCTACATCATCGTAGAAATCTGCCCAGAAGTCCTCCATGTGTATATGATGGGGCTCTAAAGCCCGGGGCAGTGCCGTTGCTATCTTTCCATGCGGATCAAAGTTTTTTCGCGCTAAATAAAATTCCTATAAGTTATAATTTTTTAGCTCATTGTCTGCCTCTTTTGTGGTAGCCTGGATGCTCGTGTAATTCCCACAGGTGATTGGGAATGGGATGTTGGGTATCTTTTTGAGGGAAAAGAGGGCATGCACCTCCATGATTTGCCTGTAATACTCCAACAACACGATCTTGTCCCCACAGTGCTTGGGCAACAAGTAGGGTTTTTCGGAGAAGCTGGTGACCCTAATGTAGGTGTGTTGTTGGAATTGAATATAATAATGTCCATAACTATAGACCAAGTTCATCGCCTTTGAAGACAGGCGGTATCCGGCGTCCCGAGTGGGTGTAAGCAGATGGTAGTAAACGAACGCATCATTTATCTGACAGAAACTGGGGAAGCTGGCCTCTCATTGAACTTGTGGGAAATGGTCCCATAGTGCTTTTTGTCTTGGGCCAATCTTGAGCACACCGTCTGTAAGTAGGCCGTGGGAATGGGGCCTCTGCTACACTAGGGCCCAGAAGACATAAGAAGACATATAGAACTTCTTCTTCCTGTTCAATTGCTGGAACTGGGAGTCGACGTGGTTGGAGATTATTATCGCCCAGTTGAAGTATTCTCCCTTGGTGGAGATACCGAGGAGGAAATAATGCATCCATCGAGCAAACTCTTGGGCGGAGGGCTGCCGAAAGACCCGAGATAATGCTATCATCCCCATCTAGATGCTCTCCTTGAATTAAGAGCGGGAAATTTCTATCTTCATTCTTTTTGGGTCCCTCTTTGGGGCCTCGAGCCAATGGGTATTCATGTATACCCGGGCGGCATCCTCCAGCTGTGTAAATTGAGCCAAGGCATCAGTCCTTGTAACCACCAAAGCCCTATCGAATAGTGGGATTCCCAGGCCTGCCTGGAATGTGACTGGGTCGAGGGACACCAGAGGAGTAGGGTATCCTATGGGCTCTGTGGCCGCGAGCATAACGACCCAAAAATAAGAGTTGTAGTTGTTTGCTAGTGTTAGGATAAGCTCCGAAGATTACATGGAGCATGGGAAGCAAGCTGCCCGGAGGATTTCGGAGTTCCCGACGTTGATTGCTAATTGATCTCCAGCCTGTCGTTGGATGTGTATTATTTTCACCAAGGCCTGCATCTTTGGCCATGTTCCGACGCTGGTGTCGGTGATAAGCTTAACCTTGGACTCAATCTTTGATCCCCTGATGACATTGTCCTGTACAAATTTCATAGTCAGGGGCAGCTTTTCTAGGGCCTTCTCCATCTTGGATTTTAGTGCTGCCCTGGTTTCTGCTGCGGAAGGTAGCTCTGGACTTCCAGGTGGAGAAGATGCGGATGCTTCAGACATGTTTGAGAGAAGAACTCCGGGAACCTGCGAGACAAAGTGACTGTCAGAACGCATTAATCAAAATAAATATTCTGGGATCCAGAGATCTTACCATCGTGATGCTTGCTTTCCCTGAAAAGTTAGTTTCACGCAAAGAACCGAAAAGCAAATGCATGACTTAAGATTTTATTAAACACCCGAGTCTGGGGATTTTATCATGCCTGGAAAAGACATAGGATGGACAATGGTAGGAGACCTAAAGCTCAAAGAAATGACCGTTAGTGAGGATGTGTAAAAAGGCTAGTCATCAAGTCTACGTGGGCGCCACGTGCGTAGGTATTAAATGGAAGTTATGGCGATGACGGTGGAGCCAACTATCTGAACGCGTGAAAAGTGAAGGCCACTTAGCTGGAATTGATTGTGCACATGGGACATAAATGAGGTTCTGACAGACTCCATGGAAGAGAGAGAAAACTGCCTGTTTGAAACTGGCCGAGAGATGAGTTTCAAACAGGTGGTTTTCTGCCCCGAAGCGAGTTCATGGGCAAGAAACCAGAAACATAGGTGACTTGACTAGCTTGTCGAGCCACCTGAAAGGATATAAACTAAGGCTGAAGGATATATACATAGGACAGAGGGGGATATACACCAGATATACATGAAGATACACACATACAACACAGAATGACTTTCACGGGAAACCAAACAAGGCAGAAACATATATACAACTATTTACACACTTTACAGGTGAACCACCTCTACACAGAGGGTGGACAACCCTCTGGTAGAGCTGACCCACCAAAGGGCGGTAGAACCAGAAAATAGCGAATAGACCAAAAAGAAAAATGACAAAACAAATAAGACAAACAAAACCAAACAAGAATGGAGAAAAACCAGAGAGGCGGGAACGAAAAGACCAACCTGAGAATGCAGAAGGTGGAGGAAAGGAGTTACCGCAGGAGCTCTGCAACAGCTCGAGTCGTCAAACGGTCAGAATCACCACCATGAAGCACTCACAACTTCCTGAAAGTGACTGGAAGTGTTAAGCGTTGATTATCATAAAATCTCTACAAATGCTCTGTTAATCACTTTGAAATCACTCTATTAATCGCTCTAAGTGCTTGAAAGTTTTAATCGCGGTAAATGTGAAAATGAAAGATAAGTTCTATTTAGACCCACGGTAAAAAGGTAATCCTCCTCCTTTCAGCAATCTCCAGACAGGCAAACCCCCAGACTCCAGGCCCGGGGATTCCCGCAATTATATCCTTAAGAACATCATGGCGAAGATCCCTGGAGTCTGAAATCCGGTTCCCAACGAAGGACAACCTCTGGGACCGGAGTCCTGGAGGTGAAAACCAAACAACAGAACACCACACTGGGGAAGAAAAACCCCAGAGAAAGAAAACAAAAGGGAAAGAAAGACAAGGCAAAGCCGCAAGAAAAAAACAAACAAAAGAAGAAAAAAAGAGGGGGACCCAACATTTTGCACACAAAATGTAGGGATGGGGATGCAGGGCATAACAAATAGCGACTATCTGGGACAAATTTCTTAGTGCATTTGAGAACTATGGAATCTCTGGTTAGAAAAACTAGAACAAGCCACTTCCCGAAGTGTCTGAAAGGTAAAGGGAAACATATCTAAGAGAATCCAACCACACGGGAATTAGTCCAGAATATTTCATCAGTGGTGTCGTGTGTGCTTTGGAACGAAATAAAGCTGATGACCTCTGGGAGGAGTAGAGAAGAGGCACTAATTACATTGAACCAATCATCAATTTGCTCGCTTCCCCCGGAGACCAGAGTTTTATCCTGCTTTTTCTTTTTTGTTATCTTGTTTGTTTCTGGGTGGGAAAGGCGGTAATTCTTTCACCATTAAGCTTAAGCTTAGCTAATTTTAATGGCGGTACTTATTTCACCTATCCACCTATACTTAGATGTTTGAAGAGGGGAGAAAGCTCTGGACCCGGAAAGAATTCTTTAAAGTTTTAGACCTGGGTCAACCAATTAGTACAACCGATCTACCCTCGGCGTGTCCGATTACTTGTTCTTCATATTACTTGTGTTCACTGATTGCCAGACTCTCGGAGACAACACCCAATGGAGATTATTCAAAATGTGCCATAACCTGCGAAACAACCTCGGAGACCAGGCCAGCTTCACCGTGCTAAAGACAGATTCTAAAGTTCACCATGCCGTAGACATTGTATCAAAAACCAAAGTTATGCGAAGCATTCCAATTCCTGCAAGACGAAACAAAACGCTGGGACCCAGAAAGAAAACTGGAAGCGAGAAACAAAAAAAATAAAAGAGGACTGCCCCGGAGGATAGTCGACAAGGCTATTTACAAGGCAGGGTACCTCGCAAAGAGGCACCCGAAAGAAATATTTACAAGTGGGAGGCTTTACATATAATACAACTTTGGACAAATTTACCCTACTCAAAGTAGTGCTTGAGAAACTATCCATTAACAGGCAATGCGACAGGTTCCCCAGTTAGGGTGTTAAGGTGGTAAGTATTTGCCCCTCAGATTTCTGAGATTAGGTACGGTCTGATCCAGAGTCGTTAGAACTTGGTATGCTTTCCTTTCTTCTCCCGGGCCTTGTCCCACAAGAGGACTAGATCTGAAATCCGAAAAGCCTTGTATTGGGCTCTTCTATCAAACCATCATTTTACCACTGCTTGATGATGCGCAAAATGTTCAAGAGTTGTGTCTCGCTATTCTTCCATCCATACCAGATTTAAGAGTCGAACCTCCATGATGTTGTTTCTCTTGCTAAATTCCTACATAAATTGTAAAACTGGGATCTGTAAGTTGACTGGGAATACAGGGTTTTGGCCATAAACCAGATGGAATGGGGATGTCCCTAGGGTGACCTTAATACGAATGCAATCCACCCAGAGGGCAAATTTCAACTTTTGATGCCAATCCTGGGGATTCTGTTCGAGCAAGTGTTTGATCACTTCAAGTAGATTTTTGTTTGTTGATTCAGCAATGCCATTTCCCTGGGGATAATAGTTGCTGGAGAACTTCAGAGTGATATTTCGATCGTAGATCCATTCAAGTAACTGTGCCAAAGAAAATGCTAGACCATTGTCACATACCAAAGTGAAGGGCATTCCAAACCTTGTGATGATGTTTTCTTCCAGGAACTTGATAACTATGTCTGCTGTGTTGTTTTTGCAAGGTATAGCCTCAGACCACCAAGTGCAGTAATCAGTTGCAGTAAGAATGTATCGGTCATTGGCAGACGAGTTGGGGTTGATTTCCCCGATGAAGTCAAATGCCCACTGGGCGAAGGGTCTAGCCTCGTAGACTGGTTGTAAAGGCATAGCCGGGTTACGCTCATGATGCGCCGCAGTTTGGCAAGTATGGCATTTTCTAACGTAAGCATAAACATCCTTGAATAGAGAGGGCCAATAGTATCTATCTTGAAGGATTTGATGGGCGGTGGCATTGGATGAACCATGCCTGGTTCCAAATTGCCTGTGAAATTCATTAATCACTCTCACAACTTGGTCTCTGTCGATGCACCGGAGGTACACTCCTTCTTAGTTTCTGCGGTAGAGTGCGGCATTTTTTATCATGAAGTGAGCACTCTTTATTCGCAGGGCACGGTGTTTGTGGGGAGGTAATCCCTCTGGGAATTTATTATTTAGCAATAGGTATACCAAATCAGTATACCACGGGTCTTGAGTAATGGACTCCACTGTGTAAGTTTGACATTCTATGCGGAGAGCCTCTTCTGCCATTGCTCGACTTAGTCCCTGGCCCCGGACTATCTTCATGGGCTACATTTCTAAATCATACTCCTGGAGGATGGTCATGAATTTCCCCTATCTCTCACCCAATTCACTCTGCATTAGCAGAGACTTGACGACATGGTCTAAAATGATAGCATGTACTTTTCTCGCGAGAATATAATGCTAGAATTTCTTCATGGCGCGAACCAGAGCAAAGGCTTGCTTTTCTAGTGATGAATATCAAACTTTGGCATTCTTGAAGGGGGAGCTCATGAAAGCTATTGGTCATTCTTCCCCTTCAACCTTTTGGGTCAACACTACCGCGGTAGAATGCGGTGAAGCAAAAGAGTAAATGTAAAATGGAAGGGAATAGTCTGGACTAGCCAGGACTGGTGCTTCCATTATTGTCTGTTTGATCTGGGCAAACGCCCATTTTTATTTAAGACTCCACTCAATCTTGGTATCCTTCTTCATCATCTCGTTGAGTGGTTTGACTATTTTTGTGAATCCTGTGATGAACCGCTGTACGAAGTTGATCTTTCTGAAGAAGGATCGCATCTCTTTCTTGCTGCCAGGAATTTGTAAATTCAGCAGTGCTTCGACCGTAATACGGTCTATGGATATACCCTTCTTAGAGATAATATGCCCGAGCAACTTCCCCTCGGTGACCCCAAATATGCACTTCTTGGGGTTGAGGGATATTCCATACCGGCGACATCTCTCACAGATCTGAGCGAGATGGGTGGGATGATCACGCCTGTCCCAGGAAAAGATGGTCAAATTATCCATATAGATGATTATGCACCGATTCACATGGCCTTCAAATGTAATATCCATGGCCTTTTGAAATGTAGCCCTTGCATTGATCAGACCAAAGGGCATTCTCCTGTATGCAAATGTTCCCCACTTGGTGGTTAATGTGGTTTTCTCTCTGTCCTCATACTTGACCATGACCTGGTTGTATTCTGAGTATCCATCCAAGAAGGACATCATTTGGGATCCATTCACTATCTACAACACCTCATCCAATGAAGGGAGAGGGTGATTATCCTTCTTAGAGGCCTTGTTCAAGTTTCAGAAATCCACGCAGAGGTGGATCTCACCGTTCTTCTTCCTTACAGGGACCAGGTTGGCAACCCACGTAGTATGGTGGATCGGGAAGATTATCTGGGCTGACAGCAGTTTTTCTACCTCCTAACGAATCAGAGACTCTATCAAGGGGTTGACCGGTCTTTGCTTTTGTTGAAAGGGATTAGCATCAGGTTTCAGGGGAATAGTATGGGTCATGATGGATGTGTCATACATTTTCAAGTCTTCATAACCCCAAGAAATTACGTCGATGTATTCTCAGAGGACCGTGAGAATCTTCTCCTTTTCCTTAGGGGAGCAGGAGGTACCAATGTGAATGATCTTTTCCTCACTGGGCTGGCCGATGTTAACCTTTTTAAACTTTCCTCCCTCGGAGGAGGATGACACCTTCTCACGGGCCCGAGGATCTGAGTCAAAGATTCATTCCAGTGCAACCATCCCCTTTGGGATGGTGTTAGTAGGTAGGTCTATGATCCCATCATCTTCATCACCCTGCCCAGTATTGTCATGGTCTCGTTCTTCCACTATCTAGTTTTCAAAGACACCAACATTCACCATGAAGGCCAGAATATGCTGATCGTCCTCAAAAACCTGAAAGTGGGTGACATTGTCTAGAATGGACAGGGTGGGGACCATCTCAACTGAAAATCTCTAGAGTTTCAAGCCAGCCATTGGCTCAAGTGTGCTGGCGGAAACGGCAAGGGCATTCGGGACATAGTTTTGTCGCTGGGGAATGAGGTCAATGCCGAAGGCATCAAAATCCTCAATAAGGCTCCAAGCCCGGTTGCGGTATGTGGCCAGCCTTTTGTCATGACATGTGTATTGACTCTGGACTTGTTTAACAATCAACTCTAAATCACCCAGAGCCCGGAGGTGGGTGATACCTTTCCTTAGCGCAAATAAGAGTCCCAGGACCACAGCCTTGTACTTTGTTACATTGTTTGTACAGTTAAACTACAGTCTATAGGATGCGAGGAAGGACTTCCCTCACGGGTTGATTAGTTCTACCCCAGCCCCATAGCCTTGTTTGGATTGGGACCCATCAAACTTAAGGGTCCATAAGTCATTGTTCGTAATCTAGGGCTGGGGAGGGGGAGTTGTCTTTGGACTATTGTTGGGAGCCTTGGGGATTCCCTCCCGGACTACTGGCGTGAGGGTAGAGTTTACCTCCGGAGGTGTTTGGATTTGGGATCCCCAGGGAGGTGACACCAAAGGAATGTATCCCGTAGGGACACTGGGTCCCAGGGAATCGGTTACATTTTATTTATTCTGGAGGGTATCAAGGTGCTGGTTAGCGACCGAAAGACATGACCCACACTTGAGTTCTGAATGTTTCTAGTAGTGTAGTCAGCACCAAGTGCCAGACAGGAGTGTGGTAAGGGTTGTTGTGGCACCCTGAGAGTCAACCTCAACTCTCATCTTTTCTTCTAGGTCCTGGGATCTTTGCAGCACGGTGGGATCCTCTCCGGGGATGAAATCGTATGTTAAAATTTCAAAGGGCCGGTACACCCCCAGAGAAGTTTTAGAGAAAAAGACCTCATTGACTCTCCCAACCTCGGTAAGGGCCTGTTTCATCCAGGGTTCACTTTTGACCTGGATCTTATTTGATTCTCCCTCCCACGGAAGCCATAGGTGGGTGAAGTCAGTCGAGAAGTATCCATTCAAGGACTTAGACCAATTCTGACTTAGTAACATGCCATAAGTCTCTGGGATGTCCACCACTTGAATGTCAATTATGCTGGCTATCCTGGGGTCTAGGATAAGCTGTATCCAGACATTCTTCAATTCTCCCACCATTTTTATAGTGGTCTTATCCAGCTGGATCACTGCACCATTAGATGGGGTGGGATGGACTCTGAGCTTCTGACAAATGGACAAGGGCATGATGTTACCCAAAGCTCCGGAGTCCACTAGGAAATTGTGTATATTTTTGCCTTGGATATTCAGGCCTAGTAGGAAGGGAGGATCCTCATTGTTTCCCTAGAAGACGGTCGTGTTAGCGTCTTTGAATGAGACGGTCTTGGGCGGGCGGCTGCCAGCTTTCAGGTTCCCTAAGAGTTTCAGAAGAGACTTCTTCTGCTCGAGACAGTTTAGAAAAACCTCCATCAAGTTCATGGAGGTGGTGGTCTATTCTAACGCCTTCATAATATCGAATCTTCCTCCTGAGAATTGGTGGTTTTCCTCGGTAAGGTCTTTTGCTTGGTTATAGCTAGGAACTCTTGGAGGAGCGGGTCAATTAGTTGTGTTATTCTGGGGAGGAGGAGTGTCTTTGATAGGGGGCGTGTAAGTTGGTCCTTTACCAACCTGACTTTGAGTATTATATGGAGTCCACGGGTTAATAAAGGCGTTGGCCTTGAAGGCCAGGATAGATTCATCAAAGAATCCCTGTAATTTGGATTCTTCTTCATCTTCTCTGGAAGTTCCAAAGAAGATGGTGTCACAGGTGAAGGCACTGTGGGTTGTCTCTTGGATAGGAGGCTCTGGAGGTGTGGTGTCATGTGACTACTGCCTGTCTAGCTGGGAGATCATGATGACCTTTTCCAAAGTGGCACAATTCACCTCGTTGTGTGAACCCGTGTCATGCAATCTACACCAATTAGTCATGGGCTGGAAGTCTGCAACTGGCGTGAAATGTGATGGTCCAGCACCATTTTGGTTGGCATTTTGGTTCAGAGGCGGGCCTCCAATGTTCATGTTGTTAGCCCATTACTGTTGATTGGGTCTAGGCCCGTTGTTGAAGTTTCTTCCTCTGGCATTGTTGTTTTGTTGGCCAGAGAAAATGTTTCCCCTCTGGGAATTTTAATTCTGGGGTGCCTAGGACCCTGCCTTTAGTTGACCCATGTCCACAGTTAAGGTAGATAACATGCGCTGGAGGGATTCAACCTCGGCGGTCAAGTGAGTGTTGGTCTCACAATGTGATGGATATTGTTGGCTTCCCGGGAAGGCAACAGTTTTAGCCGGAGTCGAGGGCGGCAATCCTCCAGTCGTAGATGACTGAAAGAAGGGCACTCTGGATGGTTGTGTCTGAGGCTATTGTGTTTGATGCGGCTGATTCCAAGGGAAGGCTTCCAGACCTGACACCATATGGGTCTGAGTTGGGTAAACATACCAAGCCTTCTAGTCTATCAGGGGTGGTGGAGGATTCATCGCCATAGAAGGGGCACCCATTGCTAGATTGGGGTTGTATCCCCCGACATACGCAGTTTCAGTGGGGATCATGTTGAAGGGCGTGCTCTGCCCAATCCCACCCGAGGATTTATTGAGACCACAGGACAGTTCTAAATCTAGGTTATAGACTTTTGCCAAGGTGTCCCAGTCGCTTGCAGTGGTTGTTCTCCAAAGGAGAGTGGCAACGAAAGGGTCCATCACGTTAAGGTAAGTCTGTATGGTTACTTCTGGGGATGGAATAAAAGGGCCCGTGCACCACTTCAGGGCGCGCTAGAACCTATGGTTGAATGCTGCAAGAGGTTCATTGGGTTCCTTTCTGATGGAGATGAGTTGGCTATGGGACCAGGCTGGGTCCACATGCACGTGAAAGGCAGCCAGGAAGGCGTCCTCCATGTCCTACCAACTGTTTATGGAGTTGGCAGGAAGGTTAAGGTACCAGTTCAACTCACCTTGCCCTAAAGACAAGGGAAAAATTTGAGTCACAACATCTTCATGTTGGATCCGGTGTCGATTCATGGCATCTTTGTATGCCTGTAAGTGTTCTTCTACGGTCCGTGAACCTAAGTACTCATATTGTGGGCAAATCTTCTCCGGGTGAGAGGGTAAATCGTTGATTGCGCCCAGAAAAGTTTCCATTGGGGACCCGATGTTTTTAAAATATGCAGCCATTGGGGGAACTATACGTTGGGTAGTTTGGGCACTGGTTCCCAGGATTGTCTGAGAAGTTTGGGTATTCTGAGGTATGCTAGACCCCCAGATAATAGTGGCTGGTATGATTTTCAAGGTCTGTTTCTTTTGAGCGGGAGGCTCGAGTTCGACAAACCTTCCAGGATTTGGGGCAGACCTAAGGACTCTTTCAAATTTCACTGGGGAGAAAGATCCAATCCCACTGAAGGCTTGCCTCTTAAAACTATAACTTGGGGAACCCTCGGGAGGTGTAAAATCGGAATCTCTGGAAGGGGATGAGTTCATGCCCTCCTTTTAGTGCCAGTTTCTGTTGACGGGGTTTTGCTGACTGGGTCCGCCAATAGTGATAAGTTGTCACCGGGTTCTGGGGATACCAGCCAACTCCACCTGTAAAGGTTGTCCAGGAAAATTAAATTCCCTGAGCCTTCAGGAACCTGGGTGTCGGGTTGCGACGGTGCAGGGCTCAGGTGGGAGAAGTGACTAATTTTGAGGGGGATAGCTGGTTTCTTCAACTCATTACCTCCAGAGATTCAATACAGTAAGGTTTCTCCCAGCATTCTACACTTGGCAAATGAAATGAAAAAGATCCTGCAGGGTTAGAAATAATTCATCTAACTATAGTCATGTTTAGACATCCAGAACATCAATAATACTCTTACACACTACACTAAATACCGAGGAAATAAATAACCATCGGTTAGAACTTCATCAGTAGTGAGGGAAAAGAGGTCATTAATCTATTTAACATATCAGAGTAGAAGATATAAAGAACATAAAATATGAAATACCATTAACTCAGAAGCAGGAATGCCAACAACATCATTGCCAAGAATTCTTCCTTCTTTATTAATGTTCCTTCTAGCAAGCACTGGTGTGTGGTACAATGGTGGCTCCAGGGGAGCATTTGACTATATAAAACTAGAATAATGGAGCATTGAGATTTGCAACTAAAATGAGGAATCACTTTGCTATTACTATGGATAAAAAAATCATCAATTTCGTCAACCCTTGGAAATGGGCCGATTTGGCTATTTATACAATTCTTTTCTAACCCTAACCCTATTTTTCATCATGTTTCAATAAAATACAATATCTGGGGGCCAGTACTACCTGCGCCACTGTACAAAAGACCTTGAGAAAGAATAGGTCTTCCATGTCAGAAGAATAAGACAAGAATATACAGCGGAAGAATCAGCCTCGAGAAGAGAGCCAGGAAGGAGAAGGAAGAAAGTAGGTCCCCCGGCGATCGAGGCTACATGCCTCATAAATGGGAAATGTGGCACCCTATCTCCAATGTGCCAGGTGTACCTCTAAGTGGTGCCTTGAGAAGACCATCCTATCAGAAACCAATCGTTGAGTCGACGCCCCCTTGATGTAGCCAACCACCCTCTGACAGCTTTTATTAACCGCTTCTGAAAGTGACCAGTCGGCCTTGGGGACCGGGACACGGATCACTTTGAAAGAATACAAAATTTTGGATCTGGGACTCTGGGATCTGAGAACTTACGTCCCCAAAAGAATAAAGAATACCCAATGCTTGAGTTTTCCCCAGCCTCCGGAGAAAGCTCAAGGTTTCTTATTATCATTGAAAGCCTGGAGGAGACGAGAAATTCCATCTTCATCTATATCTTTTAGGCTGGCCCTTCGGTGTTTGGCAACTTCAACTTGTTCCCCCAGGTCTGGAAAATTTTATTTAAACTCATCGGGCATTCTCGCTGCATCATGAACACTAAGTATCATGCGGGTTAACTTCGCCATCTGGGCCCCATCTATCCCCTCCAGAGTTTGATACCGGGACTTCATTATTTCATCAAAACTCCCCAAAACTGAATCTTTGAGGGTACATGTATCTGTGCTAAGGGGATCAGCCCTGACAGTATTTATTACAAATGACTTATATAAATTGGTAGAATACTTCACAACATTTACCTTATCTTGCAAGGACCTTACCAGTTGCTTGATTACCTCCAATGTGAGGTCAAGTCTGGAGTGCTGGGTTCTCACAAAATCAAATGATTCATCACCCAGAATCCCGGATACAGAAATCATATCTTCTCCCAGGGTAAGGAGTTCTTCGAGCTCCACCTTCCATGCCTGGTAATTCTCGGCATCACCCTCCCACAAATCAATAAGAGTTTCCACTTGGTGAATGACTTTCCAGGCTGTGTATAGATCTGGGAGGGTAGATACCAGGAAATGTCAGGTGTTTCCTATCTGCAGGGCGACCCACTCATCCACTGCCTGAGCTTTCTTTTTCATTACTTGCAGGGAGTCTATGTCACTCTGCGGTAGATCTTCTGAGGTGGAGGCCTCTGGAGGAGCGGCATTGATGGGTCAAGCCAGCTCAGTAAGCAACCCTATAAGGTTTACATTATTTTCCTTTTCTACTTTGAGCCTCTGGGCTTCCTTTTCATATCGGGCTTCCACTGCCCTTTCTGCCTCCTTTAGCAAGTCTACCTCACCTTTCTTTCCCCTTTTTCTGAGTGATACCTCTGCAACATTATAGTCTCTAAGCTCCGCAGTTGCTTCATCGACGTCTGGGGGAGGTGTTGCCACAATGACAACTATTTTTCCGCCTGGCCCAGTTCGAAGGGTATGAACTGTCCGAGCTTTCTTGGCCTTCGATGGGGCTTGGACTTGGGCCATTGGTGCAGAGCACCCTAGGGTTTAGCTCAAAACCCTAGCCCCAGCAATTTTGAACAAGTTTTGATACAATTTTTTCAATGAGCAAGTCATATTTTGCCTAGTCGCTCAGTCGCAGAGTAGCAGAGAGCAGCACAAGGAATGCATCGCACACTCGCGAGCTAGTTATGAGTTAAGTCTCTTAGTGTGCGAGTGCGTGACGAGGAACTAGTCGCTCAGTCGCAGACGGCTAGTAGAAAGAATAGTGCGCGACAGCGCGACGGGGAGCTCATCGCCCAATCGTGAGTCAATTCGCAGTCAAAGAAAACACGGTGCGACAACACGATGGGTGATCAATCACTCAGTCACGAAGACAAATAGTTACGTCATGGTGTGCGAGTGAGCGACACCCGATGCATCGCCAGGTCGCAGAAGAAAAGGCAGCTCGTCTCCAGACAGTGCGATAGCGCGACACGAGCTCATCGCTCGGTCGCAAAGCGAGAGGCAGCTTGAGTAGAAACATAGCGAGTGCGTGACTGATTGTATCGCACAGTCGCCGAGATAGGGCCAGCTCATCAGAAAGAGTTGCGAGTGCGCGATAGATTGTGTCGCAGGGTCACCAATGAATGTCCAGTTCATCCAGAAGTGCAGTGAGTGCGCGACTAACGTGCATCGCCAACTCGCAGAGTAAGGAGCAGTCAATGAAGATGCAGTGCGAGTATGCGACTTGAGCTCATCGCTCAGTCGCAGCATAAA